>JRUX01001106.1:0-14231 GCA_001407235.2 Kudoa iwatai
ATACTACATTACTAATATCAACAATAGGTAAGAAATGTTATCTACGATGTAATCAGTTAGCCCTATGCATAACTATACACATATTTTAATTAGGCTAGAATTTAACATTATATGTAGGAATAAAATATATATATATATATAAAATTCAACAAAAATCGTTACCATAGGAATATTATATTTATGTGCCCATGCATCCAGTTAAATATGCATAAATCATATATCTATATCAAAAAAATTCATCTTACAGTAATTATAATTATCTATTATAAAAAATACCTAGAGAATTGGCGTATAATTATATTTAATTTGATAACCTTAACAATTGTTAACAATGAATATTATCTAAAACTCCTGAATGATAAGAAGTATAAAAAAGCATCATATTTTTATATGACTTACTATATCTATTGCTGGCTAAAAAGAATATTTAAAATTTAAAAGTATTGTAGATATGTTTAAGTTTATTGTCACTTAAGGCGTATACAAAAGAATATTCATCAAGATACATGGAAAGTACTGTAAATAGTAAATCAGCACTATAAAATATGTTTTTGTTTTGTATGAATGGACTAATTCTGGTATATCATGTAGTTGATGTACAACGATTGCTTGAGCATCCTAATAACTGTAAGGCATCATCAAGTTGTTGTAATGGTTCTTCTAGAGTGAATTCTATCCAACAAGGACATTGGATTATTGTTTGACGAGTGTAATTTTCACCCCATCCTTTCACAAAACTAATACATACTGTACACAAATTGATAAGATTATATACAGCTTCATAGCTTATGTTAACTGCTTCTTCTAATATAGCCTTAAATTTGATTCTATCAAAAAACTGAACATGTTTGAAATTAAATACGATCAACACATAAAAAATATACTACTACTAACTCAGCTGGTTGTAATCGTATGATATGCTGACTTTCCAATGAATTTAGTGTATTATAACTTGGAGAATGGATGTATATATTATTTTCACTGTAATTTTGAATGTAAACACTACTTTCAAATGTAAATACACGTATACCAGCACCAACCTGCTTACGAACTTTGTCTGCCTATAACCAAGTTATATGTATGCTATGTCTTATTCAACATAAAAATCAGTTGCATATAAGTTAAATACTTCAAATGATCTTCTTATATTTTTTATTTTACCAAGAGAAAATTTTCCTTCAACACCATCTCCTGTATATCCATCAATCAATACGTAAGATACTTTGGATTGACTTATGCTAGCAAGTCTTTCGCCATATTCATAGTAGGTTACTCGACACTTCATGATAATCAATTAAAAAAAACTTGATAGCAAATATTATTAAATAGTTTTAAGATATTATTTCTGGTGTTTACTAGCGAATGTCATAGAAACGTTCCTGATTTTGGTGTTTCTTGTTCAGTATCCTTGGTAACAGTAACTGATATATAAAAAACTATTGTTTATGATCCAAAAAGCTATTTACATATTAAACTTTTGGCAACAATTGGATCAATCTAGTTTTAATCAATGCAAAATTTTGCGTATGATAGTGTCTGCGCAAAGTTCTTGTTTAGTATAAAGATGGTTCTTCTATATGTATTATAGCCTGATCTTGTATTTCTCTAACTATCCTCATATAATTTTTATGAGTTACTTAAATTACTTTTGTAACATCATTTTCTTACTAGTTAAGAGTGTTTTCATATTAAGAATTTACCACAATTATTTATCAATATGGCGGTAATCAAGAGTTAACTCATATTTATGATAAAAAGCGTATGTTCAAACTATTTCAGCCCCATAAAATGGTTTATATGAATTAAAATAATCGCTAAATTAAAAAAAGTCGAATAATAATATTATTTTTTATCAGTCTATCGGGTAATCTTACAAAATTAATGGTCTCACAACACTACAGCTTTAATTTAAGAATCATATTTTTAATTTTAAAATAAATTTTTACTTGTTACTAGAGACAAATTCATGCATATAAAACTTTTACTGCTATTAATGAATCTAATAAATGATATAAACCGTTCAAATTTTTATGAATCAAAATAAGACACACAATGCACGGAGTTAGATCTCAAATAATATAAAATTAATAAAATTTTATGATACAATGGGCCACTTTTTTTTAAAAAGTCATCATGTACTTACATTTAGAAGAATGCTAAATTTAGGATAACAGTTGTGGCTCTGCAAATTCCTAAAAAAATACATTTCGAAATTAGTACAATAAATTTAAAATATAAATCAAAAAATTATATATATATATAACATAAGAATCTTTACACTAGATCTAGGTAAAAAACAATTTTTTATGAGAGTTCAATCAAATAATTTTTTCATCACACAAATGACATCATAAGGACATGTTCATGTCGTTAGAGCCAAAATTAATTCTTAAACAATTAAAAAGTTAAAAATGAATGAATAAGATATCATAATATGTTAAAAATTAATTCTCATAAAACATTCTTCCACGTACAGTAAAAAAATCAACCCTCTCCATGGCCAAAGTGAGTATGGATACAAATAGCGCATGTGTAAAGGTCATTACGAAAATCGTCGACTTTGATTCGGCCTATCTCATCGAAATAATGTCCTCACATTCTAGTAAGTTTCTAATGTTGATATAATTACATTCAGTTTATATCTCTAAAAAAATTAATTTATATTATTGATATAAATAACAATTTTTAATGCTAAAAAGTCATTTATTTGTTTATAGTAACACTATATGAAACCATTGATAGGATTTTTCGATATAGCCATATATGATACTAAATTTTAGGTGGTAATAGTGTGGATGAGGATAATCATTATTTTTCAATGGTTATTAAATCATATATTATTATAATTTTTGTTTATTTTGTTGATGATAAATTGTAGAAACGAAAAAAGCGTGTCCAATTTTTGGATGATGAAGACAGTGTTAGTGATAGCATTGTCAATTTAAAAAAGTCAAAACTAATTGAAAAAAATTACAATGAAAAGGAATTTCTTGAGAGCGTTTTATTTGAATCTGGTGAAGAAAGCCTCCAAGCTGACAAACAAGATGATTCAATAATTGCTGTTGACAGCTCACCTCCAGAAAAAATCGAGGAGCCCAAAGAAACCATAATGGTATTGCTTATTTTATTAGTTTATCTTATTTGTTTTAAGTCTACTATGAAAGATAATAATATTGATTATTATACAAAAAATATTTTGGATAAAATGAATTTTAGTGAATCTGGTATATTATACATGATAATTTTTATCGATTTACTAATAAATTTTACTGCTTTTAGATGATTTGGATGATTTTATTGAACATGATGAGTCAGATTTTTCACAAAAAAGACCCATTTCAAATATTGATAGTCGATCTAAAAAAGCACCAGCTTCCTATATGAAAGCCCATTCCAATGATAATATTAGACATCGACATAATAAGTACAGATTTTTTTGTAATATAAATTAAATTAATTACATTATGTAGTAGAAGCTATCAACTAGCATTGGATGTGTTTGGAGAAGAATATGACCCAAATAATTTTGATTTTGAAAAATCATATGGTGGAGGTGATGCTGGTTCTGGGGATAACGAATATATATCAGACGATAGTGAAAATTTTTTAGATGATGAAGCTAGTGACCAAAATTATAGACATAGTAATATTTCTTCAAAAAGACAAAATCGACGAAATATTATTAAAAAGTCTTTGCATGAGGTAAAAAAAAATTTAAATGCATAGATAAGTATCATTTGTTTGAAATATGTAAAATTATAGTTTCTGTATTACTAGTTAATTTTTATAGGCTAACTACCTATAACATTTCCTTCATAATTTATCAGCTTGTTTCTTAGTTTTTTTGTGTAAAACATCACTAATTTAATATCAATAAATAAATTCATATTTTTAATATCTATATAGTTGTTTGAACCTGATGAACTTGAACGTCGACATCTTACAATTAAGGATGAAGAAATAAGGACAAAAGATGTACCAGAACGATTTCAAACTCGATCCAACCCCGTTACACCTGCTTCTGATACTGAATTAGAACAAGAAGCTAATTGGATCTATGATAATTACTTTAACTATGTAGCAATATTGCTCACTACTGAAAAACGGGAGGGATCATCGTTATCAACACAAACCAAATCAAAAAATATGCGACCAAATGATGTTATTTCATGTATTAAAAGTGCACTAGATCTTATTAGAAATGAACTCTGTGAGATACCATTCATTCTCATGTATCGCCATGAAAATATAAACGGTGCATTTAATGAAGATCAACTATGGAATATTTATAGAGCTGATAATAAATGGTATAGTTTCTCGAATAGAATTCGCCAATATATTAAATACTTAAAACGTTTTCAAAATTTTCAATCAGAAACTACAAATTTACACCTACACAATTTTTATTATTATTTATCTGAGAGGGATTTTTTATACCTTGAAACAGTCAAAAATGAAACAGAATTTCTTAATTTTTATAAAAAAATGAAACTATACTGTGATATATATAATAATGAATTTGTTAACTACGAAGCAGAGAAAAACAAAAATAGTGTGAGTCACAGTGATGCTAAGAGTGAATTTACCAATGAGAAAATACATGTTGATATTGCACCACAAAAAGCGCCACGTTCATTTAACAGACACTATTTCTACATTAATAAGAATATTGACAAAGTAGTAACCTGTTTTGGTTTAAAACCATCTGATTTTGATGAAAATATTCGTGTTCAATATCAAAAGTATAGTACAAAAACATCTGTCGAATCGCCATATATTGTTGCTAAGAGATACACTTCCGATGTGTTTGATACTTTGGAAAAAGTATTAAATGCAGCGGTTGATATGTATGTTATTGAACTTAGCCACGAACAGCATATCCGTAAATATATCTACGAAATGTTCATAAAACACGCTAGGTTAAATGTGTCCCCTACAAATAATGGTACTGAAGAGATTGATGAATCTCATCCTTATTGTTCTTTTAAGTACATAAAAAATAAGCCGTTGAAGGGTATAACTTCTGAATTGATGGTGAAACTTAATCAAGCCAAAATTGATAAATTATTAATCATTAAACTTGTAATATCCGATGACACTGTTGATGAAATAATTGAATATCTTAAAAGCTTTCAAACAATATCATCTACTGATGAATCTGAATATAGAAGTGATTGGTGTGATCTACGTTGTAAAGCTATTGAAAAGGCAGTTAATGTATGTTTACTACCTTCTGTGGAGCGAGATGTTTATATTAAGTTGCTTAATGAAGCTAATGAGGATCTAGTTAAACGATGTGGAGATATATTTAAGAATCACTTAATTTCTTCTCCTTACGCTCCCCAGTTACTGCAACACATATCTTCCGACAATTATTTAAATAACGATGAAATGGCTTTTATTTTGGTAATTTCTGTACCACCGCTATCTGAAATTAAAAGTAGTGGTCGCCAACGTCACTTTAACATGAGAGCTTCTCGTGGTAATATTAATCATCACTCGCTAAAAGATAAATTAAATCCCATTAATAACATGTCTGAAAATAGTATTCCAAATGACGATGATGGTAACTCATTTTCTACTATGAATTGTACTATTGATCAAATTGGTTATGCTATTGTAATGGATCAATATGGTGAAGTTGTCGAATATGTTAGCATTTCCAATACAATACTTCAACAGCAATCTTCAAAAAAAAATATTCAGAATGAAAATAATAGTCAGCAATCGTTATTAAATGTTAACGATAACAATAATGTATTAAATGATGCTAAGTTATCATTTAAGAAAATTGAAAAAATTTTAATCAAGTATACTATTGATGCAGTATTTGTTCCGCTAAGGGACCGTGAGTTCAACCAGTTGGCAATAAACCTCAATGATCGTATCCGTGACATGAAATCAGTCAATAAGCCTCAAGTTCACTTGGTTAATCCATATATTAGCAATCGAATGGCCAAGGCACTTAAAATCGCAGATCCTACAATGAATCAGGCTAAAGTTGAGTATGAGCGTACCCTTTCTATTGGTAGGTATGTTCTTGATCCATTGGTTGAGTGTGCTAATCTTTTTGTATCTTGTGATGAAATATTAACATTATTTGATGATTTATTTTTACCATATCAACGATATTTACCAAAAGAAAAGTTGAAAAATATCTTTGAAGAAAAGCTAGTTTCTGCTATTAATGAAGTGGGAGTTGATCTGAATACGGCTTGCAATTTGTCTAGATACTCGAATTTACTCCAATTCGTGTGTGGTTTTGGTCCTCGTAAAGCCCATCGTCTTTTGGCAGATGTAAGAGCTTTTAGTGTTACTGGTCATATAAACAACAGAACCCAACTAGTTACTGCTTGTAATTTGGGACCGAAAATTTTTATTAATTGTGCAGGATTTTTTAAAATAATTGGATCATCTGAAGAAGAAGGTGATATAGATCTTTTGGATGCAACTCGTGTCCATCCTGAGCTTTATGATTGGGCAAGAAAAATTATGGTAGATGCTTTAGATATTGAAGATGCTAATACAAATATTGAAAATACTAAAAAATACGACTACAATGATATGCTTGAAACATTGAGAAAGGATCCAAGTAAATTAAACGATCTTGATCTCGATGCTTTTGCAAATGAATTAATAAGACAAGGAATTACACTTAACAAAAAATATTCCCTTGAATTGATAACTATGGAAATGTTAAAAGAATTTCCAGAATACCGTCCACGATACATGCCTTTAAGTTCAGCAGAAAAGTTCTGGATACTTGCCAATGGAGGTAGTCGGATTGATATATGTGAAACAATTGAATATTCAAGTTTATCACCTAAACATCCTTCTGATTTGTCGCGATTTCATAATGAAGATTTAGTGCCAATATATGTGGGAAAATATGTTTCTTTTATTGCTACTAGTTTTATTTATAAACGTCCTGATAGTGACGAAGTCTCAAAGGCAGTACCTGAAAGGGATATGGATTCTCAGTTATGGAAGTGTCCATTTTGTTTCGAGCTTATATCTACAGACTTAAAGTTATGTTGGGATCACATTGAAAATGTCTGTCCTGGAAATGCTATTGCTGTTCGGGGTATTTTGGAAGGTTTTAACGGTACACTTACTGGTGTTATAAGTTTGGTTCATGTTAGTGACAATCCTCCTAAAAATATTAAAGAAAGAGTTCGTAAGTCAATGCAAATCACTTGTTTAGTTTTAAATATTCGTTTTGATCGTTTGTCAATTGATCTTACGTGTCGAACGTCTGATCTATGTGATAAACAGCGTCATTGTTTCAAATTTAGACGTGATGTCTACTATGATAATGACGCTGAAGAGAAAGAACAGGAAATAAAGAAAAAGAAAGAAGAAGAGCTTAAAAATAAAGTTGTTTATCAAAAAAAAGTGATCATTCATCCTTCATTTAAAAATATTTCATTCTCTGATGCTGAAAAGTTGCTTGCATCTGCATCTATAGGTGAATGTATTGTACGGCCATCTAGTAAAGGATATGACCATTTGACAGCTACATGGAAAGTATATAATGATATTTATCAGCACATTGATATATTAGAAATGGATAAACCTAATTTTTTCAGTTTGGGTAAGAAATTATGGATAAAAGGTGAATGCTATGAAGATCTTGATGAAATCATTGCTCGTCATATTAATCCTATGGCAAATTTAATGAAGGAGGCTGTTGATTTAAAAGTTTTTAATTATGCAGATGGTGGTAGTCGCCACAGAATGGCTACAATATTGTCTGAAGAAAAAAAGGGGAATCCACTTCGAATTCCTTATATATTTTCTCCATCAAAAATATACCCAGGTAAATTGTTGATTGGGTTTCTTCCAAGGAATACTCCTCTATTTGAATATGTTTCAATAACCCCTGATGGTCTTAAGTTTCGTGACATTATTCACAATTCTTTTCAAGAACTAATTAAATGGTTTAAGCAGAATTTCAATCAAGCAGTTTCTTCTTCATCATATCATTCCACTATCGCTAATTCATCTGCTGATACTGCTATCCCCCTATCTAAACTATCTTTAAGTAAAACTCCAAACACTTTCTCTGGTACACCCAATATAAAAAATATAGTAGATATGACTTCAACTGTATCTCCTATGGTTGGAAATCAATCTGTTTCAAGGATTAATAATATGTCAATATCGAACCAATATTCATCAGCGGTGACTCCCAATGTTAACTCTACGGTGGCATCACACGGAAATACTATGAGTAGCTTTATTTCTACAAGTAGCTTTTCTAAAAAATCCTTCAAGTAGTCGTGCAAAGCTTTTTTATTAGAAGCTATATATGTTTTTCATTTTCTAGTTGTTAAAAAATTTTTAAAAATATGCTATTCTCATTACAAAATTATATAAACAAGCAAACAATCACGATCTTGTTGTTATAAATAATATGCCATTATTAGAATAGAATTTTACTAACAATTGTGTATAGTATACCTTTACATTTTCCAAATATTTTATCCATTGAAGTTATACATTTGTGCGTATAATCTATTTTTAAGAATATTTTAATGATTATTATGCTTTATTTTTTCTTCATGAATAAATTTAATAAAAGATTTTATTGTAACAAATTGAATTTTTTTTTAAATTTTCCAAACTTAATCATATAAAAGTGTAAATGAAATATATTTTTAATTAAGTCAAGTATAGATCGTATTATCAATTGAATTTTTTTGTTCTAAATTTATATTGACCTCTGTTATTCTATTCTAAATGTTAAATTTAATGGAGTAGTTCACAGCATGTGGGATGTAACTGTACAATTATTATTAGCTTGCACAATAAAAACTTTTATGTTAAATGTTAAAATTGACTGATTATACATATATTTTGATTAATTTTATCATTATTACTTACTAATATTAAAAAAGGACGTTATTTTAAATAATCGTAATGGAAAATGATTATAAGATAAAAATTGGATACATAAAATTGCTGGTATGACTTATCTTTTATTTAGTCTATTCTAATTCATCTGTTTAAAAATTATCTATTTACAATGCTTTTTAATAAGCCTATTAATATATATATATACATTTTTTAGCGGTTTTTATACTTAGAAAAGCTTATAACTAGTAGGAAATATTTTTATTATGCAAAATAAATTAATTTCTTTTAAATAAAAGTAATAAATAATAATATAATTAATGTAATTTATATTTAAATTAATAATTTTATCA
The DNA here is from genome assembly GCA_001407235.2 of Kudoa iwatai. NCBI lineage: Eukaryota > Metazoa > Cnidaria > Myxozoa > Multivalvulida > Kudoidae > Kudoa > Kudoa iwatai. The sequence continues at coordinate 9,210 of JRUX01001106.1, forward strand.
TAAAATCATGATATTTTACAACTATGATATCAATAATTGTAATTGAATTATCTCTTAGGCATGCTGTGTTTTGCATAAAAACTCCATATATTTCTGCAAAATAATATTTTAAAACTATTTTTAACTTACGTATAGTTTGTAATATATTAAAAGGTTTTTAAAGTTGTTTTAGTCACCTTTAATGTATAAACGAAAATAATATACATATAATAATCTAATTACATTATAATAGAGACTTTATATATTTATACATATATTTAAATTGGTTATATGTATGAAAATAATATTATAGTTTTAATAGAAAGAAATTTTAAATAAACAAATAATGGAGTCATTAAGATTTTAAATACTATTGAAGGTTTTCTATGTATTATTAGTAACTTTAGAAATATTGTCACATCATTCATACTACACAGTGGTATCCTAGCGATTTCTAATGCATATCAATAGTTCATCATAGTTTCATAATCTGTTCAAAAATCAATGAAATCACTAAAATTACCACCAATAAGTTGTTGGATGTATCAATTATAATAGTACATCTCTATGGAAGCTGCTGATATGACAGTAGAACCTTTTTATGTTAATAAAAAAATGGGTATATCTAAAAATTCAAGTAAATTTAAACAATAAAATTTAATTTTATAATTTTGATATTAAAGACAATATTTCAAGTAGAAGAAGTTATAATTTTGATGAATTGTGTGTAATGTTTGAAAAAATGTATTTAAAACAATTTTTTAATGAATAATTTATTATGAATGATATTAATAGAACTAATAAAAAATATAAAGATGATGACAGCATAACTAAACAATCTATTACCAACAATTCAAACAATAATAAATACACTGAAGATAAACAAGAAAAAGATCTTATGGGATCATCATCTAAAATTATTCCAAATGAAAATGATTTGGATTCAACTAATAGACCATCAAACACAATATCTAATCATACTCAAAAAATAGTAGATAATAACAGCATAAATATTCAACACAGTGATATATCTAGTAGTTTAGCTACTTCTAAAAATGAAGGAAATAATCAAAAACTAAAAAAAAGTATAAAATTAAAAATATTTAAAAATGGAATACAAAATCAACAAGATTGTGATATAGAAACAGTTCAATCATGTTATACACCAAGAGAAGAAAGAAAGATTATAATACGACAGAAATTACAACATTGCTTACATAGATTAAATCCTCCTATAGATGATAATAATAGTAATAATGTAACTAAAGATTCAAAAAATAAAAACAATTTGAAGCATATTTTTTCTTTATCAAATCAAACTATTCATAATGTATGTGGTATTGATTTTATAGTCTACCAACAAAATCAAATAGATAGTAGTAATAAAAAAAAAAAGATTATAGTAACTTTACATGATATAGTGAATACTCCTCAATCAAATTTTGAAAGACTTTTTTCCAATCAATTTATTCTAGATGCTATTCAAGATGATACTATAGTGTTTCATATTTGCCTACCTGGTCAATCAATTGATAGCAATACTTTAATTAAATGTTATCCAAGATTTACTGAACTTTCAAGGATGTTTACTGTATTATTAGCTGATAATCTTAAAGTTGAATCATGTATTGGAATAGGTGTAGGAGCTGGTGCTGATCTTCTTTTACGTAGTTCTCTATTAGTACCTATCCTTTATAGCCATCTTATATTGATCAATTTAAAATTTCGAACAGTAGACAAATTTAAACTTATAAAATATCCACTAATTTTTAATCCATTCTCTTCACTTCTTACACAATATGGAAAAGAATATTTTGAATCTAATTGTATCAAATCATTTTGTGCTAGTACTGTCAATATGAAACCATTAATGAGATATAAACATTTTTTAAAACATATAAAAACCAATCCAAATATATCACAATTAGCTTTACAATATTGGAAACGAAGTGATCTTGATTATTATATTGATGAAGTATTTCGTAGATTGGAATCTATACCTAAAATTTTAATTAAACCTAATGTATTACTCGTTGAGGGTCTTATTAATCCATCTACTAACACACGCGGTGATATTCTTGATTTTGTATTTCCTGGTAAACGAGTTTATCGATGTTTTGAAAATGGATCAAAGCTTGTTTTAGATGAATATACTGAACAAATTGCTAATCTTATTGTGAATTTCCTAAAAAACAAACTTTATTAACAACTTTTACTATTTAAAAACTCTAGAAACAATCTTATTTGTTTAGTTCATTATTATAAAATTTTCTTTAAAAATTATATTCATATAGTTTATTTTGTTATTATTATAAGTATATGGTCATTATATAAACAAAAAATTCATCAAATTTATGTTATTTTAGAATAAATAGTATTTTTATTTATTTTTTTGTTTATTGCTAAATATTAACCATTTGAAAGGTATATAGTTCTTTTTATAATCATGTATAATGATCAATTACAACTGAACCAGTTAAATCATGCAACATTTATCTGTTAACATAGTTTTTAAATATTATATTTTTATAATTCTTATATTATGATCATATATTTATCTATTATGATATTTATTTACAAGAATGTTAGGTTACAAATGAATTTAGTTTATTATATGTTTATATTTAAACCATTTTTTATAATTTATATTTAAAAAAATGTTAACTTTAGCAATATTTTAGTTAATATTAATATTATAGCCATAAATAAATAAAATGATATTGTTTGGCAGTAAAATATTTATGATAGCATTATAAATTCTTCAAATAAAGCTATATAATGTAATCATAAGTTATACTGATAATTATAAAGGTTACCATAACTTATGTATAGCATCTAGATACTACTTTTTAACAAAATTTTCTTGAATTTTCTTTTTTTAATGAAAATGATCACTATATAATGTTTTTATTCATTTCAAATCATTTTATCTTATTCTTTAAATTTCTCTCTTTACTCAAAAAAAAAAATTAAAATAAATAAATATTAAATTCTACAGTCAACATTTATAAAATTTTTTATTTTTTACTCAAATTGTCTATATAATGATCAATAGATATCAATGGAAATGTTGATTATTCTTTTTCTCGCTTTATACCCCATTATACACAAATATTATTAAAAATATATTCATTTATTTAAAGATAAAAATAAAGAAATATATTTTATTTTACATAACCAGTGAATACATAGTATAGCTATTAAATATAGAAATTTTAGTGGTTGTACTAAATTTTATACCTTTAATAGAAAATCATAAAACTAACATCAAAAAAAAGAGAATTCCTTTCTATTTTTTTAAAAAAATACATTAAATTTGTTTTATTATTAATTTTTTGATTATTTAAATTAATTTTCTATTATTTTGGTTAAAAAATATAATAAATAAAAAGTAAAAAATTCTCTTTATCTCTAAATTTATATAATAATAATTAATTTTTTATATTATTAAAGTAATATATTATTTTTTACATATTTTTTTTAAGAAAAAAGCTACATATGGCTAAAAATAACCATTTTTATCACTATTGTGTTAAAAAATAACTCATTCATAATAAAGAGTTCTATAGTAAAATTGAATCAATCTATTTGATATATATTGACAAATAATTAAGTGAAATAATGTTTTTTATACGATTTATAAAAAATAAATTTTTAAATATTTTAATTAACACTTTTTTATTCTAATTAGCATAGCTATGGAATTAATATTTCTTAGTTATTTGGGATCTATCTATATTTGTTGATAAATAGTAAAAAAGAAATCTTTTAATAAATTTTAGCTTAAAATTGTCACTTACGTTATACTAAATATTACTTTCCACTATAATACCCAAGTAAAACCAAGTCACATAGCTTTAATATATTAAAAATAAATAATTTCATTATAAATCACTTTAATAGTATATTAACAAATATTTAACCATCCTTAATACATATAACTTATATTTAGAAAGGCTTTTACTAATTCTAATAAAAATGGAAATAGCCAAATGATACTAATACATACATTAAATAGATATAAATTATCATAATCAATCATAAAATTAGTATTCAATTTAATTAAAAAAACGCTTTCATTTATGATACATTTAGTAGAAAATATATTTAAATTTAAGAAAATTACTCCAATAATCGTTAATTTTTTCAGTTATTTCACAGTTTAAAGTTAATAAATTTGAAAAAAAAAAATTTACAGACATAATAATATCCACTAAAATTATAATTATATAATATTTAATTACATATAGCATATTTAAAAAGAAATCATGTTTATCGTAAATTTCTCTACATCAAAAGCTTTTATATACAATCATTTTTTTAATTCTAACAATAGGATTCACAAATTTTGCTAATTTACTTTTTAACATATTCTGTTTTATTTAAAATAAATATATTTACTTTTTTTTGTTTTTTATATGATAAAATATAAAAAATTAATATATTTAATGTTAAACATTAATAATAAACAATGTCATTAAGTATTTTTATGTAAAAATTTTATGTTTCCAAAGTTTTATATAACTTGAAAAAATTACAAACACTAAAATAATTTATATACTACATAAATCATGTTATTAATCTAAAAAAAAAAAATTTAATTCTTGAGAATAACTTAAAGTAAACAGTTGAACTTTTTTTTGCTTACATATGAATTATATCATTTAATAAATGTTTTTTAAGTTTTTAAATGATATTAAATAATATATATTATTACTAATAGTTAAATTATATAACTTTTTAAGTAGAAAATGGTTATAGTGCGCACGCATATACATTGGATATATAAAATACGCTAAGTAATGCAAACATTTATTCAAATTCTGTTTCCTAAGTATTTTATAATACATAAAAATTGTTTTATGTTGATAAATATTAGTTAAAGTAAGAAATTTGTTGGTATCTTATTATCGGTGAGAATCACTATGTTCATTAGCTAATACTCATAATACTTTTATACATATAGCCATTTTGTTTTCTAAAATAATAGTATTACTTTTTAATATATTTATTAAATAAAAAAATAAGTTATATAAATAATTA
>JRUX01001107.1:0-14273 GCA_001407235.2 Kudoa iwatai
ATACTACATTACTAATATCAACAATAGGTAAGAAATGTTATCTACGATGTAATCAGTTAGCCCTATGCATAACTATACACATATTTTAATTAGGCTAGAATTTAACATTATATGTAGGAATAAAATATATATATATATATAAAATTCAACAAAAATCGTTACCATAGGAATATTATATTTATGTGCCCATGCATCCAGTTAAATATGCATAAATCATATATCTATATCAAAAAAATTCATCTTACAGTAATTATAATTATCTATTATAAAAAATACCTAGAGAATTGGCGTATAATTATATTTAATTTGATAACCTTAACAATTGTTAACAATGAATATTATCTAAAACTCCTGAATGATAAGAAGTATAAAAAAGCATCATATTTTTATATGACTTACTATATCTATTGCTGGCTAAAAAGAATATTTAAAATTTAAAAGTATTGTAGATATGTTTAAGTTTATTGTCACTTAAGGCGTATACAAAAGAATATTCATCAAGATACATGGAAAGTACTGTAAATAGTAAATCAGCACTATAAAATATGTTTTTGTTTTGTATGAATGGACTAATTCTGGTATATCATGTAGTTGATGTACAACGATTGCTTGAGCATCCTAATAACTGTAAGGCATCATCAAGTTGTTGTAATGGTTCTTCTAGAGTGAATTCTATCCAACAAGGACATTGGATTATTGTTTGACGAGTGTAATTTTCACCCCATCCTTTCACAAAACTAATACATACTGTACACAAATTGATAAGATTATATACAGCTTCATAGCTTATGTTAACTGCTTCTTCTAATATAGCCTTAAATTTGATTCTATCAAAAAACTGAACATGTTTGAAATTAAATACGATCAACACATAAAAAATATACTACTACTAACTCAGCTGGTTGTAATCGTATGATATGCTGACTTTCCAATGAATTTAGTGTATTATAACTTGGAGAATGGATGTATATATTATTTTCACTGTAATTTTGAATGTAAACACTACTTTCAAATGTAAATACACGTATACCAGCACCAACCTGCTTACGAACTTTGTCTGCCTATAACCAAGTTATATGTATGCTATGTCTTATTCAACATAAAAATCAGTTGCATATAAGTTAAATACTTCAAATGATCTTCTTATATTTTTTATTTTACCAAGAGAAAATTTTCCTTCAACACCATCTCCTGTATATCCATCAATCAATACGTAAGATACTTTGGATTGACTTATGCTAGCAAGTCTTTCGCCATATTCATAGTAGGTTACTCGACACTTCATGATAATCAATTAAAAAAAACTTGATAGCAAATATTATTAAATAGTTTTAAGATATTATTTCTGGTGTTTACTAGCGAATGTCATAGAAACGTTCCTGATTTTGGTGTTTCTTGTTCAGTATCCTTGGTAACAGTAACTGATATATAAAAAACTATTGTTTATGATCCAAAAAGCTATTTACATATTAAACTTTTGGCAACAATTGGATCAATCTAGTTTTAATCAATGCAAAATTTTGCGTATGATAGTGTCTGCGCAAAGTTCTTGTTTAGTATAAAGATGGTTCTTCTATATGTATTATAGCCTGATCTTGTATTTCTCTAACTATCCTCATATAATTTTTATGAGTTACTTAAATTACTTTTGTAACATCATTTTCTTACTAGTTAAGAGTGTTTTCATATTAAGAATTTACCACAATTATTTATCAATATGGCGGTAATCAAGAGTTAACTCATATTTATGATAAAAAGCGTATGTTCAAACTATTTCAGCCCCATAAAATGGTTTATATGAATTAAAATAATCGCTAAATTAAAAAAAGTCGAATAATAATATTATTTTTTATCAGTCTATCGGGTAATCTTACAAAATTAATGGTCTCACAACACTACAGCTTTAATTTAAGAATCATATTTTTAATTTTAAAATAAATTTTTACTTGTTACTAGAGACAAATTCATGCATATAAAACTTTTACTGCTATTAATGAATCTAATAAATGATATAAACCGTTCAAATTTTTATGAATCAAAATAAGACACACAATGCACGGAGTTAGATCTCAAATAATATAAAATTAATAAAATTTTATGATACAATGGGCCACTTTTTTTTAAAAAGTCATCATGTACTTACATTTAGAAGAATGCTAAATTTAGGATAACAGTTGTGGCTCTGCAAATTCCTAAAAAAATACATTTCGAAATTAGTACAATAAATTTAAAATATAAATCAAAAAATTATATATATATATAACATAAGAATCTTTACACTAGATCTAGGTAAAAAACAATTTTTTATGAGAGTTCAATCAAATAATTTTTTCATCACACAAATGACATCATAAGGACATGTTCATGTCGTTAGAGCCAAAATTAATTCTTAAACAATTAAAAAGTTAAAAATGAATGAATAAGATATCATAATATGTTAAAAATTAATTCTCATAAAACATTCTTCCACGTACAGTAAAAAAATCAACCCTCTCCATGGCCAAAGTGAGTATGGATACAAATAGCGCATGTGTAAAGGTCATTACGAAAATCGTCGACTTTGATTCGGCCTATCTCATCGAAATAATGTCCTCACATTCTAGTAAGTTTCTAATGTTGATATAATTACATTCAGTTTATATCTCTAAAAAAATTAATTTATATTATTGATATAAATAACAATTTTTAATGCTAAAAAGTCATTTATTTGTTTATAGTAACACTATATGAAACCATTGATAGGATTTTTCGATATAGCCATATATGATACTAAATTTTAGGTGGTAATAGTGTGGATGAGGATAATCATTATTTTTCAATGGTTATTAAATCATATATTATTATAATTTTTGTTTATTTTGTTGATGATAAATTGTAGAAACGAAAAAAGCGTGTCCAATTTTTGGATGATGAAGACAGTGTTAGTGATAGCATTGTCAATTTAAAAAAGTCAAAACTAATTGAAAAAAATTACAATGAAAAGGAATTTCTTGAGAGCGTTTTATTTGAATCTGGTGAAGAAAGCCTCCAAGCTGACAAACAAGATGATTCAATAATTGCTGTTGACAGCTCACCTCCAGAAAAAATCGAGGAGCCCAAAGAAACCATAATGGTATTGCTTATTTTATTAGTTTATCTTATTTGTTTTAAGTCTACTATGAAAGATAATAATATTGATTATTATACAAAAAATATTTTGGATAAAATGAATTTTAGTGAATCTGGTATATTATACATGATAATTTTTATCGATTTACTAATAAATTTTACTGCTTTTAGATGATTTGGATGATTTTATTGAACATGATGAGTCAGATTTTTCACAAAAAAGACCCATTTCAAATATTGATAGTCGATCTAAAAAAGCACCAGCTTCCTATATGAAAGCCCATTCCAATGATAATATTAGACATCGACATAATAAGTACAGATTTTTTTGTAATATAAATTAAATTAATTACATTATGTAGTAGAAGCTATCAACTAGCATTGGATGTGTTTGGAGAAGAATATGACCCAAATAATTTTGATTTTGAAAAATCATATGGTGGAGGTGATGCTGGTTCTGGGGATAACGAATATATATCAGACGATAGTGAAAATTTTTTAGATGATGAAGCTAGTGACCAAAATTATAGACATAGTAATATTTCTTCAAAAAGACAAAATCGACGAAATATTATTAAAAAGTCTTTGCATGAGGTAAAAAAAAATTTAAATGCATAGATAAGTATCATTTGTTTGAAATATGTAAAATTATAGTTTCTGTATTACTAGTTAATTTTTATAGGCTAACTACCTATAACATTTCCTTCATAATTTATCAGCTTGTTTCTTAGTTTTTTTGTGTAAAACATCACTAATTTAATATCAATAAATAAATTCATATTTTTAATATCTATATAGTTGTTTGAACCTGATGAACTTGAACGTCGACATCTTACAATTAAGGATGAAGAAATAAGGACAAAAGATGTACCAGAACGATTTCAAACTCGATCCAACCCCGTTACACCTGCTTCTGATACTGAATTAGAACAAGAAGCTAATTGGATCTATGATAATTACTTTAACTATGTAGCAATATTGCTCACTACTGAAAAACGGGAGGGATCATCGTTATCAACACAAACCAAATCAAAAAATATGCGACCAAATGATGTTATTTCATGTATTAAAAGTGCACTAGATCTTATTAGAAATGAACTCTGTGAGATACCATTCATTCTCATGTATCGCCATGAAAATATAAACGGTGCATTTAATGAAGATCAACTATGGAATATTTATAGAGCTGATAATAAATGGTATAGTTTCTCGAATAGAATTCGCCAATATATTAAATACTTAAAACGTTTTCAAAATTTTCAATCAGAAACTACAAATTTACACCTACACAATTTTTATTATTATTTATCTGAGAGGGATTTTTTATACCTTGAAACAGTCAAAAATGAAACAGAATTTCTTAATTTTTATAAAAAAATGAAACTATACTGTGATATATATAATAATGAATTTGTTAACTACGAAGCAGAGAAAAACAAAAATAGTGTGAGTCACAGTGATGCTAAGAGTGAATTTACCAATGAGAAAATACATGTTGATATTGCACCACAAAAAGCGCCACGTTCATTTAACAGACACTATTTCTACATTAATAAGAATATTGACAAAGTAGTAACCTGTTTTGGTTTAAAACCATCTGATTTTGATGAAAATATTCGTGTTCAATATCAAAAGTATAGTACAAAAACATCTGTCGAATCGCCATATATTGTTGCTAAGAGATACACTTCCGATGTGTTTGATACTTTGGAAAAAGTATTAAATGCAGCGGTTGATATGTATGTTATTGAACTTAGCCACGAACAGCATATCCGTAAATATATCTACGAAATGTTCATAAAACACGCTAGGTTAAATGTGTCCCCTACAAATAATGGTACTGAAGAGATTGATGAATCTCATCCTTATTGTTCTTTTAAGTACATAAAAAATAAGCCGTTGAAGGGTATAACTTCTGAATTGATGGTGAAACTTAATCAAGCCAAAATTGATAAATTATTAATCATTAAACTTGTAATATCCGATGACACTGTTGATGAAATAATTGAATATCTTAAAAGCTTTCAAACAATATCATCTACTGATGAATCTGAATATAGAAGTGATTGGTGTGATCTACGTTGTAAAGCTATTGAAAAGGCAGTTAATGTATGTTTACTACCTTCTGTGGAGCGAGATGTTTATATTAAGTTGCTTAATGAAGCTAATGAGGATCTAGTTAAACGATGTGGAGATATATTTAAGAATCACTTAATTTCTTCTCCTTACGCTCCCCAGTTACTGCAACACATATCTTCCGACAATTATTTAAATAACGATGAAATGGCTTTTATTTTGGTAATTTCTGTACCACCGCTATCTGAAATTAAAAGTAGTGGTCGCCAACGTCACTTTAACATGAGAGCTTCTCGTGGTAATATTAATCATCACTCGCTAAAAGATAAATTAAATCCCATTAATAACATGTCTGAAAATAGTATTCCAAATGACGATGATGGTAACTCATTTTCTACTATGAATTGTACTATTGATCAAATTGGTTATGCTATTGTAATGGATCAATATGGTGAAGTTGTCGAATATGTTAGCATTTCCAATACAATACTTCAACAGCAATCTTCAAAAAAAAATATTCAGAATGAAAATAATAGTCAGCAATCGTTATTAAATGTTAACGATAACAATAATGTATTAAATGATGCTAAGTTATCATTTAAGAAAATTGAAAAAATTTTAATCAAGTATACTATTGATGCAGTATTTGTTCCGCTAAGGGACCGTGAGTTCAACCAGTTGGCAATAAACCTCAATGATCGTATCCGTGACATGAAATCAGTCAATAAGCCTCAAGTTCACTTGGTTAATCCATATATTAGCAATCGAATGGCCAAGGCACTTAAAATCGCAGATCCTACAATGAATCAGGCTAAAGTTGAGTATGAGCGTACCCTTTCTATTGGTAGGTATGTTCTTGATCCATTGGTTGAGTGTGCTAATCTTTTTGTATCTTGTGATGAAATATTAACATTATTTGATGATTTATTTTTACCATATCAACGATATTTACCAAAAGAAAAGTTGAAAAATATCTTTGAAGAAAAGCTAGTTTCTGCTATTAATGAAGTGGGAGTTGATCTGAATACGGCTTGCAATTTGTCTAGATACTCGAATTTACTCCAATTCGTGTGTGGTTTTGGTCCTCGTAAAGCCCATCGTCTTTTGGCAGATGTAAGAGCTTTTAGTGTTACTGGTCATATAAACAACAGAACCCAACTAGTTACTGCTTGTAATTTGGGACCGAAAATTTTTATTAATTGTGCAGGATTTTTTAAAATAATTGGATCATCTGAAGAAGAAGGTGATATAGATCTTTTGGATGCAACTCGTGTCCATCCTGAGCTTTATGATTGGGCAAGAAAAATTATGGTAGATGCTTTAGATATTGAAGATGCTAATACAAATATTGAAAATACTAAAAAATACGACTACAATGATATGCTTGAAACATTGAGAAAGGATCCAAGTAAATTAAACGATCTTGATCTCGATGCTTTTGCAAATGAATTAATAAGACAAGGAATTACACTTAACAAAAAATATTCCCTTGAATTGATAACTATGGAAATGTTAAAAGAATTTCCAGAATACCGTCCACGATACATGCCTTTAAGTTCAGCAGAAAAGTTCTGGATACTTGCCAATGGAGGTAGTCGGATTGATATATGTGAAACAATTGAATATTCAAGTTTATCACCTAAACATCCTTCTGATTTGTCGCGATTTCATAATGAAGATTTAGTGCCAATATATGTGGGAAAATATGTTTCTTTTATTGCTACTAGTTTTATTTATAAACGTCCTGATAGTGACGAAGTCTCAAAGGCAGTACCTGAAAGGGATATGGATTCTCAGTTATGGAAGTGTCCATTTTGTTTCGAGCTTATATCTACAGACTTAAAGTTATGTTGGGATCACATTGAAAATGTCTGTCCTGGAAATGCTATTGCTGTTCGGGGTATTTTGGAAGGTTTTAACGGTACACTTACTGGTGTTATAAGTTTGGTTCATGTTAGTGACAATCCTCCTAAAAATATTAAAGAAAGAGTTCGTAAGTCAATGCAAATCACTTGTTTAGTTTTAAATATTCGTTTTGATCGTTTGTCAATTGATCTTACGTGTCGAACGTCTGATCTATGTGATAAACAGCGTCATTGTTTCAAATTTAGACGTGATGTCTACTATGATAATGACGCTGAAGAGAAAGAACAGGAAATAAAGAAAAAGAAAGAAGAAGAGCTTAAAAATAAAGTTGTTTATCAAAAAAAAGTGATCATTCATCCTTCATTTAAAAATATTTCATTCTCTGATGCTGAAAAGTTGCTTGCATCTGCATCTATAGGTGAATGTATTGTACGGCCATCTAGTAAAGGATATGACCATTTGACAGCTACATGGAAAGTATATAATGATATTTATCAGCACATTGATATATTAGAAATGGATAAACCTAATTTTTTCAGTTTGGGTAAGAAATTATGGATAAAAGGTGAATGCTATGAAGATCTTGATGAAATCATTGCTCGTCATATTAATCCTATGGCAAATTTAATGAAGGAGGCTGTTGATTTAAAAGTTTTTAATTATGCAGATGGTGGTAGTCGCCACAGAATGGCTACAATATTGTCTGAAGAAAAAAAGGGGAATCCACTTCGAATTCCTTATATATTTTCTCCATCAAAAATATACCCAGGTAAATTGTTGATTGGGTTTCTTCCAAGGAATACTCCTCTATTTGAATATGTTTCAATAACCCCTGATGGTCTTAAGTTTCGTGACATTATTCACAATTCTTTTCAAGAACTAATTAAATGGTTTAAGCAGAATTTCAATCAAGCAGTTTCTTCTTCATCATATCATTCCACTATCGCTAATTCATCTGCTGATACTGCTATCCCCCTATCTAAACTATCTTTAAGTAAAACTCCAAACACTTTCTCTGGTACACCCAATATAAAAAATATAGTAGATATGACTTCAACTGTATCTCCTATGGTTGGAAATCAATCTGTTTCAAGGATTAATAATATGTCAATATCGAACCAATATTCATCAGCGGTGACTCCCAATGTTAACTCTACGGTGGCATCACACGGAAATACTATGAGTAGCTTTATTTCTACAAGTAGCTTTTCTAAAAAATCCTTCAAGTAGTCGTGCAAAGCTTTTTTATTAGAAGCTATATATGTTTTTCATTTTCTAGTTGTTAAAAAATTTTTAAAAATATGCTATTCTCATTACAAAATTATATAAACAAGCAAACAATCACGATCTTGTTGTTATAAATAATATGCCATTATTAGAATAGAATTTTACTAACAATTGTGTATAGTATACCTTTACATTTTCCAAATATTTTATCCATTGAAGTTATACATTTGTGCGTATAATCTATTTTTAAGAATATTTTAATGATTATTATGCTTTATTTTTTCTTCATGAATAAATTTAATAAAAGATTTTATTGTAACAAATTGAATTTTTTTTTAAATTTTCCAAACTTAATCATATAAAAGTGTAAATGAAATATATTTTTAATTAAGTCAAGTATAGATCGTATTATCAATTGAATTTTTTTGTTCTAAATTTATATTGACCTCTGTTATTCTATTCTAAATGTTAAATTTAATGGAGTAGTTCACAGCATGTGGGATGTAACTGTACAATTATTATTAGCTTGCACAATAAAAACTTTTATGTTAAATGTTAAAATTGACTGATTATACATATATTTTGATTAATTTTATCATTATTACTTACTAATATTAAAAAAGGACGTTATTTTAAATAATCGTAATGGAAAATGATTATAAGATAAAAATTGGATACATAAAATTGCTGGTATGACTTATCTTTTATTTAGTCTATTCTAATTCATCTGTTTAAAAATTATCTATTTACAATGCTTTTTAATAAGCCTATTAATATATATATATACATTTTTTAGCGGTTTTTATACTTAGAAAAGCTTATAACTAGTAGGAAATATTTTTATTATGCAAAATAAATTAATTTCTTTTAAATAAAAGTAATAAATAATAATATAATTAATGTAATTTATATTTAAATTAATAATTTTATCATAAAATCATGATATTTTACAACTATGATATCAATAATTGTAATTGAATTATCTCTTAGGCATGCTGTGTTTTGCATAAAAACTCCATATATTTCTGCAAAATAATATTTTAAAACTATTTTTAACTTACGTATAGTTTGTAATATATTAAAAGGTTTTTAAAGTTGTTTTAGTCACCTTTAATGTATAAACGAAAATAATATACATATAATAATCTAATTACATTATAATAGAGACTTTATATATTTATACATATATTTAAATTGGTTATATGTATGAAAATAATATTATAGTTTTAATAGAAAGAAATTTTAAATAAACAAATAATGGAGTCATTAAGATTTTAAATACTATTGAAGGTTTTCTATGTATTATTAGTAACTTTAGAAATATTGTCACATCATTCATACTACACAGTGGTATCCTAGCGATTTCTAATGCATATCAATAGTTCATCATAGTTTCATAATCTGTTCAAAAATCAATGAAATCACTAAAATTACCACCAATAAGTTGTTGGATGTATCAATTATAATAGTACATCTCTATGGAAGCTGCTGATATGACAGTAGAACCTTTTTATGTTAATAAAAAAATGGGTATATCTAAAAATTCAAGTAAATTTAAACAATAAAATTTAATTTTATAATTTTGATATTAAAGACAATATTTCAAGTAGAAGAAGTTATAATTTTGATGAATTGTGTGTAATGTTTGAAAAAATGTATTTAAAACAATTTTTTAATGAATAATTTATTATGAATGATATTAATAGAACTAATAAAAAATATAAAGATGATGACAGCATAACTAAACAATCTATTACCAACAATTCAAACAATAATAAATACACTGAAGATAAACAAGAAAAAGATCTTATGGGATCATCATCTAAAATTATTCCAAATGAAAATGATTTGGATTCAACTAATAGACCATCAAACACAATATCTAATCATACTCAAAAAATAGTAGATAATAACAGCATAAATATTCAACACAGTGATATATCTAGTAGTTTAGCTACTTCTAAAAATGAAGGAAATAATCAAAAACTAAAAAAAAGTATAAAATTAAAAATATTTAAAAATGGAATACAAAATCAACAAGATTGTGATATAGAAACAGTTCAATCATGTTATACACCAAGAGAAGAAAGAAAGATTATAATACGACAGAAATTACAACATTGCTTACATAGATTAAATCCTCCTATAGATGATAATAATAGTAATAATGTAACTAAAGATTCAAAAAATAAAAACAATTTGAAGCATATTTTTTCTTTATCAAATCAAACTATTCATAATGTATGTGGTATTGATTTTATAGTCTACCAACAAAATCAAATAGATAGTAGTAATAAAAAAAAAAAGATTATAGTAACTTTACATGATATAGTGAATACTCCTCAATCAAATTTTGAAAGACTTTTTTCCAATCAATTTATTCTAGATGCTATTCAAGATGATACTATAGTGTTTCATATTTGCCTACCTGGTCAATCAATTGATAGCAATACTTTAATTAAATGTTATCCAAGATTTACTGAACTTTCAAGGATGTTTACTGTATTATTAGCTGATAATCTTAAAGTTGAATCATGTATTGGAATAGGTGTAGGAGCTGGTGCTGATCTTCTTTTACGTAGTTCTCTATTAGTACCTATCCTTTATAGCCATCTTATATTGATCAATTTAAAATTTCGAACAGTAGACAAATTTAAACTTATAAAATATCCACTAATTTTTAATCCATTCTCTTCACTTCTTACACAATATGGAAAAGAATATTTTGAATCTAATTGTATCAAATCATTTTGTGCTAGTACTGTCAATATGAAACCATTAATGAGATATAAACATTTTTTAAAACATATAAAAACCAATCCAAATATATCACAATTAGCTTTACAATATTGGAAACGAAGTGATCTTGATTATTATATTGATGAAGTATTTCGTAGATTGGAATCTATACCTAAAATTTTAATTAAACCTAATGTATTACTCGTTGAGGGTCTTATTAATCCATCTACTAACACACGCGGTGATATTCTTGATTTTGTATTTCCTGGTAAACGAGTTTATCGATGTTTTGAAAATGGATCAAAGCTTGTTTTAGATGAATATACTGAACAAATTGCTAATCTTATTGTGAATTTCCTAAAAAACAAACTTTATTAACAACTTTTACTATTTAAAAACTCTAGAAACAATCTTATTTGTTTAGTTCATTATTATAAAATTTTCTTTAAAAATTATATTCATATAGTTTATTTTGTTATTATTATAAGTATATGGTCATTATATAAACAAAAAATTCATCAAATTTATGTTATTTTAGAATAAATAGTATTTTTATTTATTTTTTTGTTTATTGCTAAATATTAACCATTTGAAAGGTATATAGTTCTTTTTATAATCATGTATAATGATCAATTACAACTGAACCAGTTAAATCATGCAACATTTATCTGTTAACATAGTTTTTAAATATTATATTTTTATAATTCTTATATTATGATCATATATTTATCTATTATGATATTTATTTACAAGAATGTTAGGTTACAAATGAATTTAGTTTATTATATGTTTATATTTAAACCATTTTTTATAATTTATATTTAAAAAAATGTTAACTTTAGCAATATTTTAGTTAATATTAATATTATAGCCATAAATAAATAAAATGATATTGTTTGGCAGTAAAATATTTATGATAGCATTATAAATTCTTCAAATAAAGCTATATAATGTAATCATAAGTTATACTGATAATTATAAAGGTTACCATAACTTATGTATAGCATCTAGATACTACTTTTTAACAAAATTTTCTTGAATTTTCTTTTTTTAATGAAAATGATCACTATATAATGTTTTTATTCATTTCAAATCATTTTATCTTATTCTTTAAATTTCTCTCTTTACTCAAAAAAAAAAATTAAAATAAATAAATATTAAATTCTACAGTCAACATTTATAAAATTTTTTATTTTTTACTCAAATTGTCTATATAATGATCAATAGATATCAATGGAAATGTTGATTATTCTTTTTCTCGCTTTATACCCCATTATACACAAATATTATTAAAAATATATTCATTTATTTAAAGATAAAAATAAAGAAATATATTTTATTTTACATATCCAGTGAATACACAGTATAGCTATTAAATATAGAAATTTTAGTGGTTGTACTAAATTTTATACCTTTAATAGAAAAATCATAAAACTAACATCAAAAAAAAGAGAATTCCTTTCTATTTTTTTAAAAAAATACATTAAATTTGTCTTATTATTAATGTTTTGATTATTTAAATTAATTTTCTATTATTTTTCTTCAAAAATATAATAAATAAAAAGTAAAAAATTCTCTTTATCTCTAAATATATATTACATTTTTAAAGAAAAATATAAATTTACCTAAATTTATATAATAATAATTAATTTTTTATATTATTAAAGTAATATATTATTTTTTACATATTTTTTTTAAGAAAAAAGCTACATATGGCTAAAAATAACCATTTTTATCACTATTGTGTTAAAAAATAACTCATTCATAATAAAGAGTTCTATAGTAAAATTGAATCAATCTATTTGATATATATTGACAAATAATTAAGTGAAATAATGTTTTTTATACGATTTATAAAAAATAAATTTTTAAATATTTTAATTAACACTTTTTTATTCTAATTAGCATAGCTATGGAATTAATATTTCTTAGTTATTTGGGATCTATCTATATTTGTTGATAAATAGTAAAAAAGAAATCTTTTAATAAATTTTAGCTTAAAATTGTCACTTACGTTATACTAAATATTACTTTCCACTATAATACCCAAGTAAAACCAAGTCACATAGCTTTAATATATTAAAAATAAATAATTTCATTATAAATCACTTTAATAGTATATTAACAAATATTTAACCATCCTTAATACATATAACTTATATTTAGAAAGGCTTTTACTAATTCTAATAAAAATGGAAATAGCCAAATGATACTAATACATACATTAAATAGATATAAATTATCATAATCAATCATAAAATTAGTATTCAATTTAATTAAAAAAACGCTTTCATTTATGATACATTTAGTAGAAAATATATTTAAATTTAAGAAAATTACTCCAATAATCGTTAATTTTTTCAGTTATTTCACAGTTTAAAGTTAATAAATTTGAAAAAAAAAAATTTACAGACATAATAATATCCACTAAAATTATAATTATATAATATTTAATTACATATAGCATATTTAAAAAGAAATCATGTTTATCGTAAATTTCTCTACATCAAAAGCTTTTATATACAATCATTTTTTTAATTCTAACAATAGGATTCACAAATTTTGCTAATTTACTTTTTAACATATTCTGTTTTATTTAAAATAAATATATTTACTTTTTTTTGTTTTTTATATGATAAAATATAAAAAATTAATATATTTAATGTTAAACATTAATAATAAACAATGTCATTAAGTATTTTTATGTAAAAATTTTATGTTTCCAAAGTTTTATATAACTTGAAAAAATTACAAACACTAAAATAATTTATATACTACATAAATCATGTTATTAATCTAAAAAAAAAAAATTTAATTCTTGAGAATAACTTAAAGTAAACAGTTGAACTTTTTTTTGCTTACATATGAATTATATCATTTAATAAATGTTTTTTAAGTTTTTAAATGATATTAAATAATATATATTATTACTAATAGTTAAATTATATAACTTTTTAAGTAGAAAATGGTTATAGTGCGCACGCATATACATTGGATATATAAAATACGCTAAGTAATGCAAACATTTATTCAAATTCTGTTTCCTAAGTATTTTATAATACATAAAAATTGTTTTATGTTGATAAATATTAGTTAAAGTAAGAAATTTGTTGGTATCTTATTATCGGTGAGAATCACTATGTTCATTAGCTAATACTCATAATACTTTTATACATATAGCCATTTTGTTTTCTAAAATAATAGTATTACTTTTTAATATATTTATTAAATAAAAAAATAAGTTATATAAATAATTA
>JRUX01001108.1:0-12974 GCA_001407235.2 Kudoa iwatai
TATGTAAAATAAAATATATTTCTTTATTTTTATCTTTAAATAAATGAATATATTTTTAATAATATTTGTGTATAATGGGGTATAAAGCGAGAAAAAGAATAATCAACATTTCCATTGATATCTATTGATCATTATATAGACAATTTGAGTAAAAAATAAAAAATTTTATAAATGTTGACTGTAGAATTTAATATTTATTTATTTTAATTTTTTTTTTTGAGTAAAGAGAGAAATTTAAAGAATAAGATAAAATGATTTGAAATGAATAAAAACATTATATAGTGATCATTTTCATTAAAAAAAGAAAATTCAAGAAAATTTTGTTAAAAAGTAGTATCTAGATGCTATACATAAGTTATGGTAACCTTTATAATTATCAGTATAACTTATGATTACATTATATAGCTTTATTTGAAGAATTTATAATGCTATCATAAATATTTTACTGCCAAACAATATCATTTTATTTATTTATGGCTATAATATTAATATTAACTAAAATATTGCTAAAGTTAACATTTTTTTAAATATAAATTATAAAAAATGGTTTAAATATAAACATATAATAAACTAAATTCATTTGTAACCTAACATTCTTGTAAATAAATATCATAATAGATAAATATATGATCATAATATAAGAATTATAAAAATATAATATTTAAAAACTATGTTAACAGATAAATGTTGCATGATTTAACTGGTTCAGTTGTAATTGATCATTATACATGATTATAAAAAGAACTATATACCTTTCAAATGGTTAATATTTAGCAATAAACAAAAAAATAAATAAAAATACTATTTATTCTAAAATAACATAAATTTGATGAATTTTTTGTTTATATAATGACCATATACTTATAATAATAACAAAATAAACTATATGAATATAATTTTTAAAGAAAATTTTATAATAATGAACTAAACAAATAAGATTGTTTCTAGAGTTTTTAAATAGTAAAAGTTGTTAATAAAGTTTGTTTTTTAGGAAATTCACAATAAGATTAGCAATTTGTTCAGTATATTCATCTAAAACAAGCTTTGATCCATTTTCAAAACATCGATAAACTCGTTTACCAGGAAATACAAAATCAAGAATATCACCGCGTGTGTTAGTAGATGGATTAATAAGACCCTCAACGAGTAATACATTAGGTTTAATTAAAATTTTAGGTATAGATTCCAATCTACGAAATACTTCATCAATATAATAATCAAGATCACTTCGTTTCCAATATTGTAAAGCTAATTGTGATATATTTGGATTGGTTTTTATATGTTTTAAAAAATGTTTATATCTCATTAATGGTTTCATATTGACAGTACTAGCACAAAATGATTTGATACAATTAGATTCAAAATATTCTTTTCCATATTGTGTAAGAAGTGAAGAGAATGGATTAAAAATTAGTGGATATTTTATAAGTTTAAATTTGTCTACTGTTCGAAATTTTAAATTGATCAATATAAGATGGCTATAAAGGATAGGTACTAATAGAGAACTACGTAAAAGAAGATCAGCACCAGCTCCTACACCTATTCCAATACATGATTCAACTTTAAGATTATCAGCTAATAATACAGTAAACATCCTTGAAAGTTCAGTAAATCTTGGATAACATTTAATTAAAGTATTGCTATCAATTGATTGACCAGGTAGGCAAATATGAAACACTATAGTATCATCTTGAATAGCATCTAGAATAAATTGATTGGAAAAAAGTCTTTCAAAATTTGATTGAGGAGTATTCACTATATCATGTAAAGTTACTATAATCTTTTTTTTTTTATTACTACTATCTATTTGATTTTGTTGGTAGACTATAAAATCAATACCACATACATTATGAATAGTTTGATTTGATAAAGAAAAAATATGCTTCAAATTGTTTTTATT
Organism: Kudoa iwatai; assembly: GCA_001407235.2. Taxonomy (NCBI): domain Eukaryota; kingdom Metazoa; phylum Cnidaria; class Myxozoa; order Multivalvulida; family Kudoidae; genus Kudoa; species Kudoa iwatai. Next base: position 1,901 of record JRUX01001108.1, read on the forward strand.
TTTTGAATCTTTAGTTACATTATTACTATTATTATCATCTATAGGAGGATTTAATCTATGTAAGCAATGTTGTAATTTCTGTCGTATTATAATCTTTCTTTCTTCTCTTGGTGTATAACATGATTGAACTGTTTCTATATCACAATCTTGTTGATTTTGTATTCCATTTTTAAATATTTTTAATTTTATACTTTTTTTTAGTTTTTGATTATTTCCTTCATTTTTAGAAGTAGCTAAACTACTAGATATATCACTGTGTTGAATATTTATGCTGTTATTATCTACTATTTTTTGAGTATGATTAGATATTGTGTTTGATGGTCTATTAGTTGAATCCAAATCATTTTCATTTGGAATAATTTTAGATGATGATCCCATAAGATCTTTTTCTTGTTTATCTTCAGTGTATTTATTATTGTTTGAATTGTTGGTAATAGATTGTTTAGTTATGCTGTCATCATCTTTATATTTTTTATTAGTTCTATTAATATCATTCATAATAAATTATTCATTAAAAAATTGTTTTAAATACATTTTTTCAAACATTACACACAATTCATCAAAATTATAACTTCTTCTACTTGAAATATTGTCTTTAATATCAAAATTATAAAATTAAATTTTATTGTTTAAATTTACTTGAATTTTTAGATATACCCATTTTTTTATTAACATAAAAAGGTTCTACTGTCATATCAGCAGCTTCCATAGAGATGTACTATTATAATTGATACATCCAACAACTTATTGGTGGTAATTTTAGTGATTTCATTGATTTTTGAACAGATTATGAAACTATGATGAACTATTGATATGCATTAGAAATCGCTAGGATACCACTGTGTAGTATGAATGATGTGACAATATTTCTAAAGTTACTAATAATACATAGAAAACCTTCAATAGTATTTAAAATCTTAATGACTCCATTATTTGTTTATTTAAAATTTCTTTCTATTAAAACTATAATATTATTTTCATACATATAACCAATTTAAATATATGTATAAATATATAAAGTCTCTATTATAATGTAATTAGATTATTATATGTATATTATTTTCGTTTATACATTAAAGGTGACTAAAACAACTTTAAAAACCTTTTAATATATTACAAACTATACGTAAGTTAAAAATAGTTTTAAAATATTATTTTGCAGAAATATATGGAGTTTTTATGCAAAACACAGCATGCCTAAGAGATAATTCAATTACAATTATTGATATCATAGTTGTAAAATATCATGATTTTATGATAAAATTATTAATTTAAATATAAATTACATTAATTATATTATTATTTATTACTTTTATTTAAAAGAAATTAATTTATTTTGCATAATAAAAATATTTCCTACTAGTTATAAGCTTTTCTAAGTATAAAAACCGCTAAAAAATGTATATATATATATTAATAGGCTTATTAAAAAGCATTGTAAATAGATAATTTTTAAACAGATGAATTAGAATAGACTAAATAAAAGATAAGTCATACCAGCAATTTTATGTATCCAATTTTTATCTTATAATCATTTTCCATTACGATTATTTAAAATAACGTCCTTTTTTAATATTAGTAAGTAATAATGATAAAATTAATCAAAATATATGTATAATCAGTCAATTTTAACATTTAACATAAAAGTTTTTATTGTGCAAGCTAATAATAATTGTACAGTTACATCCCACATGCTGTGAACTACTCCATTAAATTTAACATTTAGAATAGAATAACAGAGGTCAATATAAATTTAGAACAAAAAAATTCAATTGATAATACGATCTATACTTGACTTAATTAAAAATATATTTCATTTACACTTTTATATGATTAAGTTTGGAAAATTTAAAAAAAAATTCAATTTGTTACAATAAAATCTTTTATTAAATTTATTCATGAAGAAAAAATAAAGCATAATAATCATTAAAATATTCTTAAAAATAGATTATACGCACAAATGTATAACTTCAATGGATAAAATATTTGGAAAATGTAAAGGTATACTATACACAATTGTTAGTAAAATTCTATTCTAATAATGGCATATTATTTATAACAACAAGATCGTGATTGTTTGCTTGTTTATATAATTTTGTAATGAGAATAGCATATTTTTAAAAATTTTTTAACAACTAGAAAATGAAAAACATATATAGCTTCTAATAAAAAAGCTTTGCACGACTACTTGAAGGATTTTTTAGAAAAGCTACTTGTAGAAATAAAGCTACTCATAGTATTTCCGTGTGATGCCACCGTAGAGTTAACATTGGGAGTCACCGCTGATGAATATTGGTTCGATATTGACATATTATTAATCCTTGAAACAGATTGATTTCCAACCATAGGAGATACAGTTGAAGTCATATCTACTATATTTTTTATATTGGGTGTACCAGAGAAAGTGTTTGGAGTTTTACTTAAAGATAGTTTAGATAGGGGGATAGCAGTATCAGCAGATGAATTAGCGATAGTGGAATGATATGATGAAGAAGAAACTGCTTGATTGAAATTCTGCTTAAACCATTTAATTAGTTCTTGAAAAGAATTGTGAATAATGTCACGAAACTTAAGACCATCAGGGGTTATTGAAACATATTCAAATAGAGGAGTATTCCTTGGAAGAAACCCAATCAACAATTTACCTGGGTATATTTTTGATGGAGAAAATATATAAGGAATTCGAAGTGGATTCCCCTTTTTTTCTTCAGACAATATTGTAGCCATTCTGTGGCGACTACCACCATCTGCATAATTAAAAACTTTTAAATCAACAGCCTCCTTCATTAAATTTGCCATAGGATTAATATGACGAGCAATGATTTCATCAAGATCTTCATAGCATTCACCTTTTATCCATAATTTCTTACCCAAACTGAAAAAATTAGGTTTATCCATTTCTAATATATCAATGTGCTGATAAATATCATTATATACTTTCCATGTAGCTGTCAAATGGTCATATCCTTTACTAGATGGCCGTACAATACATTCACCTATAGATGCAGATGCAAGCAACTTTTCAGCATCAGAGAATGAAATATTTTTAAATGAAGGATGAATGATCACTTTTTTTTGATAAACAACTTTATTTTTAAGCTCTTCTTCTTTCTTTTTCTTTATTTCCTGTTCTTTCTCTTCAGCGTCATTATCATAGTAGACATCACGTCTAAATTTGAAACAATGACGCTGTTTATCACATAGATCAGACGTTCGACACGTAAGATCAATTGACAAACGATCAAAACGAATATTTAAAACTAAACAAGTGATTTGCATTGACTTACGAACTCTTTCTTTAATATTTTTAGGAGGATTGTCACTAACATGAACCAAACTTATAACACCAGTAAGTGTACCGTTAAAACCTTCCAAAATACCCCGAACAGCAATAGCATTTCCAGGACAGACATTTTCAATGTGATCCCAACATAACTTTAAGTCTGTAGATATAAGCTCGAAACAAAATGGACACTTCCATAACTGAGAATCCATATCCCTTTCAGGTACTGCCTTTGAGACTTCGTCACTATCAGGACGTTTATAAATAAAACTAGTAGCAATAAAAGAAACATATTTTCCCACATATATTGGCACTAAATCTTCATTATGAAATCGCGACAAATCAGAAGGATGTTTAGGTGATAAACTTGAATATTCAATTGTTTCACATATATCAATCCGACTACCTCCATTGGCAAGTATCCAGAACTTTTCTGCTGAACTTAAAGGCATGTATCGTGGACGGTATTCTGGAAATTCTTTTAACATTTCCATAGTTATCAATTCAAGGGAATATTTTTTGTTAAGTGTAATTCCTTGTCTTATTAATTCATTTGCAAAAGCATCGAGATCAAGATCGTTTAATTTACTTGGATCCTTTCTCAATGTTTCAAGCATATCATTGTAGTCGTATTTTTTAGTATTTTCAATATTTGTATTAGCATCTTCAATATCTAAAGCATCTACCATAATTTTTCTTGCCCAATCATAAAGCTCAGGATGGACACGAGTTGCATCCAAAAGATCTATATCACCTTCTTCTTCAGATGATCCAATTATTTTAAAAAATCCTGCACAATTAATAAAAATTTTCGGTCCCAAATTACAAGCAGTAACTAGTTGGGTTCTGTTGTTTATATGACCAGTAACACTAAAAGCTCTTACATCTGCCAAAAGACGATGGGCTTTACGAGGACCAAAACCACACACGAATTGGAGTAAATTCGAGTATCTAGACAAATTGCAAGCCGTATTCAGATCAACTCCCACTTCATTAATAGCAGAAACTAGCTTTTCTTCAAAGATATTTTTCAACTTTTCTTTTGGTAAATATCGTTGATATGGTAAAAATAAATCATCAAATAATGTTAATATTTCATCACAAGATACAAAAAGATTAGCACACTCAACCAATGGATCAAGAACATACCTACCAATAGAAAGGGTACGCTCATACTCAACTTTAGCCTGATTCATTGTAGGATCTGCGATTTTAAGTGCCTTGGCCATTCGATTGCTAATATATGGATTAACCAAGTGAACTTGAGGCTTATTGACTGATTTCATGTCACGGATACGATCATTGAGGTTTATTGCCAACTGGTTGAACTCACGGTCCCTTAGCGGAACAAATACTGCATCAATAGTATACTTGATTAAAATTTTTTCAATTTTCTTAAATGATAACTTAGCATCATTTAATACATTATTGTTATCGTTAACATTTAATAACGATTGCTGACTATTATTTTCATTCTGAATATTTTTTTTTGAAGATTGCTGTTGAAGTATTGTATTGGAAATGCTAACATATTCGACAACTTCACCATATTGATCCATTACAATAGCATAACCAATTTGATCAATAGTACAATTCATAGTAGAAAATGAGTTACCATCATCGTCATTTGGAATACTATTTTCAGACATGTTATTAATGGGATTTAATTTATCTTTTAGCGAGTGATGATTAATATTACCACGAGAAGCTCTCATGTTAAAGTGACGTTGGCGACCACTACTTTTAATTTCAGATAGCGGTGGTACAGAAATTACCAAAATAAAAGCCATTTCATCGTTATTTAAATAATTGTCGGAAGATATGTGTTGCAGTAACTGGGGAGCGTAAGGAGAAGAAATTAAGTGATTCTTAAATATATCTCCACATCGTTTAACTAGATCCTCATTAGCTTCATTAAGCAACTTAATATAAACATCTCGCTCCACAGAAGGTAGTAAACATACATTAACTGCCTTTTCAATAGCTTTACAACGTAGATCACACCAATCACTTCTATATTCAGATTCATCAGTAGATGATATTGTTTGAAAGCTTTTAAGATATTCAATTATTTCATCAACAGTGTCATCGGATATTACAAGTTTAATGATTAATAATTTATCAATTTTGGCTTGATTAAGTTTCACCATCAATTCAGAAGTTATACCCTTCAACGGCTTATTTTTTATGTACTTAAAAGAACAATAAGGATGAGATTCATCAATCTCTTCAGTACCATTATTTGTAGGGGACACATTTAACCTAGCGTGTTTTATGAACATTTCGTAGATATATTTACGGATATGCTGTTCGTGGCTAAGTTCAATAACATACATATCAACCGCTGCATTTAATACTTTTTCCAAAGTATCAAACACATCGGAAGTGTATCTCTTAGCAACAATATATGGCGATTCGACAGATGTTTTTGTACTATACTTTTGATATTGAACACGAATATTTTCATCAAAATCAGATGGTTTTAAACCAAAACAGGTTACTACTTTGTCAATATTCTTATTAATGTAGAAATAGTGTCTGTTAAATGAACGTGGCGCTTTTTGTGGTGCAATATCAACATGTATTTTCTCATTGGTAAATTCACTCTTAGCATCACTGTGACTCACACTATTTTTGTTTTTCTCTGCTTCGTAGTTAACAAATTCATTATTATATATATCACAGTATAGTTTCATTTTTTTATAAAAATTAAGAAATTCTGTTTCATTTTTGACTGTTTCAAGGTATAAAAAATCCCTCTCAGATAAATAATAATAAAAATTGTGTAGGTGTAAATTTGTAGTTTCTGATTGAAAATTTTGAAAACGTTTTAAGTATTTAATATATTGGCGAATTCTATTCGAGAAACTATACCATTTATTATCAGCTCTATAAATATTCCATAGTTGATCTTCATTAAATGCACCGTTTATATTTTCATGGCGATACATGAGAATGAATGGTATCTCACAGAGTTCATTTCTAATAAGATCTAGTGCACTTTTAATACATGAAATAACATCATTTGGTCGCATATTTTTTGATTTGGTTTGTGTTGATAACGATGATCCCTCCCGTTTTTCAGTAGTGAGCAATATTGCTACATAGTTAAAGTAATTATCATAGATCCAATTAGCTTCTTGTTCTAATTCAGTATCAGAAGCAGGTGTAACGGGGTTGGATCGAGTTTGAAATCGTTCTGGTACATCTTTTGTCCTTATTTCTTCATCCTTAATTGTAAGATGTCGACGTTCAAGTTCATCAGGTTCAAACAACTATATAGATATTAAAAATATGAATTTATTTATTGATATTAAATTAGTGATGTTTTACACAAAAAAACTAAGAAACAAGCTGATAAATTATGAAGGAAATGTTATAGGTAGTTAGCCTATAAAAATTAACTAGTAATACAGAAACTATAATTTTACATATTTCAAACAAATGATACTTATCTATGCATTTAAATTTTTTTTTACCTCATGCAAAGACTTTTTAATAATATTTCGTCGATTTTGTCTTTTTGAAGAAATATTACTATGTCTATAATTTTGGTCACTAGCTTCATCATCTAAAAAATTTTCACTATCGTCTGATATATATTCGTTATCCCCAGAACCAGCATCACCTCCACCATATGATTTTTCAAAATCAAAATTATTTGGGTCATATTCTTCTCCAAACACATCCAATGCTAGTTGATAGCTTCTACTACATAATGTAATTAATTTAATTTATATTACAAAAAAATCTGTACTTATTATGTCGATGTCTAATATTATCATTGGAATGGGCTTTCATATAGGAAGCTGGTGCTTTTTTAGATCGACTATCAATATTTGAAATGGGTCTTTTTTGTGAAAAATCTGACTCATCATGTTCAATAAAATCATCCAAATCATCTAAAAGCAGTAAAATTTATTAGTAAATCGATAAAAATTATCATGTATAATATACCAGATTCACTAAAATTCATTTTATCCAAAATATTTTTTGTATAATAATCAATATTATTATCTTTCATAGTAGACTTAAAACAAATAAGATAAACTAATAAAATAAGCAATACCATTATGGTTTCTTTGGGCTCCTCGATTTTTTCTGGAGGTGAGCTGTCAACAGCAATTATTGAATCATCTTGTTTGTCAGCTTGGAGGCTTTCTTCACCAGATTCAAATAAAACGCTCTCAAGAAATTCCTTTTCATTGTAATTTTTTTCAATTAGTTTTGACTTTTTTAAATTGACAATGCTATCACTAACACTGTCTTCATCATCCAAAAATTGGACACGCTTTTTTCGTTTCTACAATTTATCATCAACAAAATAAACAAAAATTATAATAATATATGATTTAATAACCATTGAAAAATAATGATTATCCTCATCCACACTATTACCACCTAAAATTTAGTATCATATATGGCTATATCGAAAAATCCTATCAATGGTTTCATATAGTGTTACTATAAACAAATAAATGACTTTTTAGCATTAAAAATTGTTATTTATATCAATAATATAAATTAATTTTTTTAGAGATATAAACTGAATGTAATTATATCAACATTAGAAACTTACTAGAATGTGAGGACATTATTTCGATGAGATAGGCCGAATCAAAGTCGACGATTTTCGTAATGACCTTTACACATGCGCTATTTGTATCCATACTCACTTTGGCCATGGAGAGGGTTGATTTTTTTACTGTACGTGGAAGAATGTTTTATGAGAATTAATTTTTAACATATTATGATATCTTATTCATTCATTTTTAACTTTTTAATTGTTTAAGAATTAATTTTGGCTCTAACGACATGAACATGTCCTTATGATGTCATTTGTGTGATGAAAAAATTATTTGATTGAACTCTCATAAAAAATTGTTTTTTACCTAGATCTAGTGTAAAGATTCTTATGTTATATATATATATAATTTTTTGATTTATATTTTAAATTTATTGTACTAATTTCGAAATGTATTTTTTTAGGAATTTGCAGAGCCACAACTGTTATCCTAAATTTAGCATTCTTCTAAATGTAAGTACATGATGACTTTTTAAAAAAAAGTGGCCCATTGTATCATAAAATTTTATTAATTTTATATTATTTGAGATCTAACTCCGTGCATTGTGTGTCTTATTTTGATTCATAAAAATTTGAACGGTTTATATCATTTATTAGATTCATTAATAGCAGTAAAAGTTTTATATGCATGAATTTGTCTCTAGTAACAAGTAAAAATTTATTTTAAAATTAAAAATATGATTCTTAAATTAAAGCTGTAGTGTTGTGAGACCATTAATTTTGTAAGATTACCCGATAGACTGATAAAAAATAATATTATTATTCGACTTTTTTTAATTTAGCGATTATTTTAATTCATATAAACCATTTTATGGGGCTGAAATAGTTTGAACATACGCTTTTTATCATAAATATGAGTTAACTCTTGATTACCGCCATATTGATAAATAATTGTGGTAAATTCTTAATATGAAAACACTCTTAACTAGTAAGAAAATGATGTTACAAAAGTAATTTAAGTAACTCATAAAAATTATATGAGGATAGTTAGAGAAATACAAGATCAGGCTATAATACATATAGAAGAACCATCTTTATACTAAACAAGAACTTTGCGCAGACACTATCATACGCAAAATTTTGCATTGATTAAAACTAGATTGATCCAATTGTTGCCAAAAGTTTAATATGTAAATAGCTTTTTGGATCATAAACAATAGTTTTTTATATATCAGTTACTGTTACCAAGGATACTGAACAAGAAACACCAAAATCAGGAACGTTTCTATGACATTCGCTAGTAAACACCAGAAATAATATCTTAAAACTATTTAATAATATTTGCTATCAAGTTTTTTTTAATTGATTATCATGAAGTGTCGAGTAACCTACTATGAATATGGCGAAAGACTTGCTAGCATAAGTCAATCCAAAGTATCTTACGTATTGATTGATGGATATACAGGAGATGGTGTTGAAGGAAAATTTTCTCTTGGTAAAATAAAAAATATAAGAAGATCATTTGAAGTATTTAACTTATATGCAACTGATTTTTATGTTGAATAAGACATAGCATACATATAACTTGGTTATAGGCAGACAAAGTTCGTAAGCAGGTTGGTGCTGGTATACGTGTATTTACATTTGAAAGTAGTGTTTACATTCAAAATTACAGTGAAAATAATATATACATCCATTCTCCAAGTTATAATACACTAAATTCATTGGAAAGTCAGCATATCATACGATTACAACCAGCTGAGTTAGTAGTAGTATATTTTTTATGTGTTGATCGTATTTAATTTCAAACATGTTCAGTTTTTTGATAGAATCAAATTTAAGGCTATATTAGAAGAAGCAGTTAACATAAGCTATGAAGCTGTATATAATCTTATCAATTTGTGTACAGTATGTATTAGTTTTGTGAAAGGATGGGGTGAAAATTACACTCGTCAAACAATAATCCAATGTCCTTGTTGGATAGAATTCACTCTAGAAGAACCATTACAACAACTTGATGATGCCTTACAGTTATTAGGATGCTCAAGCAATCGTTGTACATCAACTACATGATATACCAGAATTAGTCCATTCATACAAAACAAAAACATATTTTATAGTGCTGATTTACTATTTACAGTACTTTCCATGTATCTTGATGAATATTCTTTTGTATACGCCTTAAGTGACAATAAACTTAAACATATCTACAATACTTTTAAATTTTAAATATTCTTTTTAGCCAGCAATAGATATAGTAAGTCATATAAAAATATGATGCTTTTTTATACTTCTTATCATTCAGGAGTTTTAGATAATATTCATTGTTAACAATTGTTAAGGTTATCAAATTAAATATAATTATACGCCAATTCTCTAGGTATTTTTTATAATAGATAATTATAATTACTGTAAGATGAATTTTTTTGATATAGATATATGATTTATGCATATTTAACTGGATGCATGGGCACATAAATATAATATTCCTATGGTAACGATTTTTGTTGAATTTTATATATATATATATATTTTATTCCTACATATAATGTTAAATTCTAGCCTAATTAAAATATGTGTATAGTTATGCATAGGGCTAACTGATTACATCGTAGATAACATTTCTTACCTATTGTTGATATTAGTAATGTAGTATGCATAAATGGAGGAACAGGTGGTTGCACAAACATGCCAAAATCAGATTTCTTAAAGCAATTCAACTACATTTATGCTTAAATGACCAGAAATAAATTTTGGTACGAATAATAACTTTGTAGACGTATTCGAATCATCTGTTGCTCCTTTCTCTAAAGCACAACATTTTCCTATGCTTATGTCGTATGCCTGTAATGCTTCTAATCTTAGTGATAACCCATTAAATGGCACAGACATTCAAACTGGGTCGGTGGTGTGCGTAGCTAACTCAGTTATGATTGTTTCTGCGTCTATTTTTAATTCCAACGAGTGCAAATTAACAGAAACTATTTTCTTTTATGGTTTTAACATGCTCAATCCCTTTTAGATTGGCTTTTGTTAGAGTGTTAATACAATAATTATTATATGGTATGACGTCATTATTAAATAACACATAATAAACTAATAACGTAAATGAGTAATTAGCATATTAGAGGTTAGGTTGTTGTTTTGCTTATATATGGTTACTCCTTCTAGCATTACCCCGTTGTCAACAGGCCCACAGCTTTGTTCATCTTTTTCAATTCTTAAACAATTAATTGTTTCTGTTAAGCGAAGAGTCTTCTCTAACA
>JRUX01001116.1:0-21418 GCA_001407235.2 Kudoa iwatai
TTTTAAAGTTCTTTGAAAAGATTAAGATACATGCTACTAAAGGAATAAAATATTAGTAATATTGGATTTTTCTTAGGTATCTCTAATGCATATATTATAAAAATTTGTACATAATGTACTTTTTTTAAGCTTCATTTTTAAAATCACTTCAATATTTTGGCTTTTATATTATTTTTGGAAATTTTACATAGTTTAAGAACTTACATGTATGAATAATTTAAAAGATTTTAATTTATCATTTGCTTTTATAAAATTATGATCTTTTCAAATCTTATATTAGGTACAATAATCATTGCATTATACATTCCAATACTAGAAAACATAATTTTATCTTTCTTTACACTCTCATTTTTGTAAAAAGTTTAAATATAAAAATTTAGAAAACTGTATGAAGTGATAATTTTTTTTTAGTTTCTGAACACAATAAAAATTTCAATCAAAAATTTATGAGTAATTAATTCACATAGTATATGTATATAATTTTTTTTGACTAACCAACTTAAAAAAATAGAAAATAGGGTTTAGTACTTTAGAATGTTCATTAATTATAGACAAAAATACTTTAATAAATACAAGGAAATACCAATATTTTTTCTTATATCGTAAATAGTAACGATATATGATTGGTAGGTATATAAAATATTTCATTTTATTACGGTTACATTAATTAATAATCTATATGTAACTGTAGAATATTGCAATAAGTTCAGAATAATCTAACAATAAATTTTTTAGAGCTTTTAAACTGAAAACTTAAGCAATAGTAATTATTAAATTCCTCATTAATTTTTAACTAAAATTATACTATAGAAAACTACTTGATATTGTAAAATGTATCAATAGAGTAGTAAACATTCCTTAAAACACATTACAAAATGTTTTTTAAAATAAGATAAAAATATATTAATACCAGATTAAAAAGTAATAATACATAGAATTTATTAAAATATCAAACGCTGTCCAATAATACAGAATGAAACAGAATATTGTGGAATTAGCTAGAAAATAAAATAATTTATATTAAAACTAAAATAAATTCACCACATTACTAAGATTAACATAAGCGAATAAAATAAAATCTAAAATATTAATTCAAAAATTAAACATTTTTATTAGACAATTAATAAATATATTACATAATCATATTTTGCAAATATATAAATTGTAAGAAGTCGATGAATCAATTTAGCAATTCAACTCATGATTAGGGCATAATGAATGTTATACGGTTTATAAATATAATTAGTAATCTATTTTTATGAATATAATTTTAAAATTTTGCAAAAAAAAAATATATGCATTTTAACGTTTTCTGGATAAGTTTGGATTTAAATTAATATTTAATAATTATAAAAATCCTTAATTCCATTAATTCCTTTTAAAAGACAAAAATCTAATTTATTATAAAAATAATTAGTTAAATTTATGAATAATTCTATAAGTTAATGGATGCGTAGAATGTGTATCGTATAACTAAAAATATATAGTATTAGCTATGTCAGAAATTTCAGAGCATAGAGATAATTAATCATATACTAATGATTTATAATTAAGATGTATATTTTTTCAATTTTTTAATACATGGCCATAATCCTGACCGAACTTGTTAAGTTATAAAGTTCAGGTTAGTCGGCCATTTTCATTAGTGTTGTAGGAACGGTAGCATGATATTAAAATAACTTCATTTTATGCAATAGTGTTAGAATTTATCCGCTAAACATTCTCGTCTCGGAACAACTACTAGATCAACAATACCCTCCGGTTAAACTTGAATGGGACTAGGAAGCCGAGAAAATACGGGCTACGGATCTAAGGATGCATTAAGTATTTTTCCCTGTACCCTAGCGTTTATGAGCACCAGATTCTTTCCTGTTTATAAGGAGACTCTTATTGCCAGCAGGGTTATGCCATGCCATAGACCTCTTGCGATAACCGTAGCACACCAACTTCAATTTAAGTGAAGAGTACAGGAACTCTAGAAGCAGTCAACTGATAGATCTGACATTCGAATCAGCAGTAAAACCGATGGTGAGTTTAGTCTTCTGAACCATGTGCAATCTTCTCAGTTTTTTAAAATTGAAATTTAATGTTATAAATAGATGGCATATATATATATATGCATACTAAAATGACACAAAAATCTAAAACTTGCTTTAAACAAAATAAAAAAATTAATTAATTAAATTACTAAATTTTATTTTAGCTATTTCTAACTAGAAAAATAATTTTTAGTAAAAGGTAAAAAAATATGGTTAGCTCATTTCCTAGATTTATTGTTATCTAATTAAGTGCATTTATTAAGACCATTTTTTTCGTTACAATTAGCTTATAAAAATAAAAATTCATTTTCTTAGGTTATAAGATATTTATGCAAGTGTAATGGTAATCCTTTCAGAACGAATTGGATTCAAACGTAGCATGTAACAAGTAAATAAATCTGTAATAAGTAATGAGTAAAAAAACTGACGCTAATAATCGTTTTAAGCTGTTCAATGTGAATAAACCTAAAGCTTTATTTGTTTAATGAAATTTCATTTTATGTTAGCCAAAGAAAATCTCTATAAAACTTTTTGTCATCCGGCGCAGACCAGTCATATCTGCTTTATTAACGCTTCATTAAGCATTTGCAAATTTTACTCAGAAAATTTTGATTATATCCATTATTATAGAATGTTTCTCTCTTAAAACACTTCTATATAAGAAACTACATTGCCTGCTAGATTTTTGTCAAATTTTTAACTAGTATGTAAAAGCATTTTTGTGAAAGTGTTAGTGCGGAATAAATTGTATATATATATGATGCTTACCTGTGATCTGGTACTTAAAAGCTCAGATCTATACTTTTATGAGCTCCCCTTTACTTTAAGAATAACTATAACGCACTATGAATAGATGATATTAAAATACGATTAAATTCTTTTTATGAATAAGATTACAATAAAAAAAAATCTTAGCAGTGTGAATGAGGAGAATCAAGCTTGTCCTGTAAGACTACAAACCTGATCCTTTACAGCTTTTCATAATTTGAGGAATCATTGATAGTTTGATAGTTTAATAAGTGTTATATTCAATTAAAAAAATTGTCATCATAACAGAAATTATGCAGCTATATTATGTGACATTTTCTAATAAAAAAATAGAAAATAAAAGTTATGCTGAACTTTGTCAGAGTCAAACATATTACAGCTATATAGATTTTACAATTTTATGCTATAGTAGTATTAAATTAAGAAAGTTAACACATAGATAGAAGTTTTTTAGTATTAAAATGAAAATGGTCACCGATAAATAAGTAAATGCTGAAATAATCTCATATTTCTCTTATACAGAATATTTTACATGCTAAAATCTATATTCTCAATATTAAATCTTATAGAGTAGCTTTAAATATATTTGAGTTTTTTTCATTTAAAAAAAATTTAATGCTAGAAATATTTCAACATTTTCTGAAGAAAATTTTCTGTATATAGATTGTATAGGCAGCGAAAAAGTTCAATTTCTTACAGATTAGGCTCATCAAAGAAAAGAAAGAATAAGTATATAATTAAACCTTGCCACAATGAGGGATAAATGATATTGAAATATAAATATCATTTATGTACCATATTTAATAGAGAAGCTATCAGTACAATTTCATGCGCAACTTCTTTTTTAGTTTCTAGATTATGAGTTATAAATGATTGGATAAGATAGAACAATTTAGTGTTACTATGATTTTAGAATATTATAGAGAAAAAATTACACATTTAATTACTACATTTTAAACTGCATAAAGAATTAAAATATTTTTTTCAAAAAAAAGAGTTTTTTTTTAATTTATGTATTTTAAAAACATTAAATTTTATTTTAATCTTAATTGTGTTAATATCTCGAACAGATATAAAGGTTTTTATATACATCTTTATTAATAATCAGCCAACAATAACAACATCCGTGAAGAAAAATATAAAATTATTTGTAAATCCTTGCAATAACGTCAAAGTTATGACAGTAAAATAATCTTATTTTCTGTAAATAATTGCAATATATTTGCGATATTGACTACTTTTTCTATTAATAATACGGATTTAGTAATATAACAAGTTTTAGAAAATTTTAATAAACCAAAAAAAATTACTTTGATTATTA
This sequence comes from Kudoa iwatai, assembly GCA_001407235.2. Classification (NCBI taxonomy): domain Eukaryota; kingdom Metazoa; phylum Cnidaria; class Myxozoa; order Multivalvulida; family Kudoidae; genus Kudoa; species Kudoa iwatai. Next base: position 4,129 of record JRUX01001116.1, read on the forward strand.
GATGAAAGCAGTAATTTTATGAAAATTACAAAATAAGGACTATGCCAGTCAAAATAATTAAAAGCTGTTATCTATATAAGATGCAAGCTAAAATAATAATTTTTGAAACGTATAAATTTTTATATTTAAAAAATTGATAATGCCATAAGGAAATTTTTTTATTTATATGATTTTAACATTTTTATTATAAAACCAAAAAATTCATATTAATACCATGAATTTTAATATAGACAGTATAACCTTATAATGTTAGTTCTATATTTATGTTATATTACAATATTATTACTAGGCTAACCTACAGCATCTGTGCAAACTTTAGTTTTGATCGAAAATTCCCGTAGTAATTTAGCGCCAATGGTGTATTACAAGAATATACTCACATTAGAGACCATCAATGAAATTGCAATTCTTGATCATGGTTACCTTTGCGATGATCTTGGATACACTATTAAAATTTACAAAATCTCGGTCTGCTACATAGCTTTTGTAAATGTATGTGCGGAAATAACATGATTGTGGTCCCGTATACTGATACGGGTGATGGTTATCAGTTTAGATGTGAAAAATGTCAAAAAAGACGCTTATTGATATCTGAAATTATTTTCGAACTGTCAAAGCTTTGTTTGTAGAAATCTTTCATCCTTATGGTCTGTATTATTGAACATCAATCTATAACATTCGATCAGCTTCGAAAAAACCTTGATATCGCATCGGATTCAACTAAAATAGAGTTTAAGAACATTAAAGGAGATTTCTTGAATCTAAATTAAATGACGATTTTACAAAAATTGAAGGCAATGAAGTAAATGTTTAAATTGAAAAGACCGCAATTTCAAAGTGAAAATATAATGTTGGGTTAGTTTTGAAAAATCATCAATACTTGATGGTGGGTGCACTTGATGAATAAAACTGATTACTAAAGATTTCTCAACACAGAAATAGAGACGTTCTTAAGAAAATAATGATGAATAATGTTGGAGGGGGTTCAACCATATGGACGAATGGATGGACTGGATATAACAATTTGCAAAACTTTGTTATTGTTTAATGAACCTTTATTCACAAAAGGTTTATTTTAATTGAATGGGTTTACAGAAACAAAATTGAGACAGCTTGGAGTGCTTTTACAAAGAAACTACAGGAACGCCACAAACAAGAACCCAGAAAGTTTTCCTGGTTATATTTGCGATTTTTGTTTCGAAAAAAGTTCGCGGGAAAGGAACTTAGTAACCTGTTTTTATATAACATCAATTTTTGTTCGCAATAAAAATAATGTGCGAAGTTAGCTAAAGTTTGATTTTTTTCACAGAGGTTTTCACAGAACTGTAATTTAGCCTATTAAGTAGAATTATATTTGCTTTTTTAGTCTTTAAAAACTTAAAAACATTTTTTTTTCATAATAATATATTTTAATAAGTTATAAAAAACAGTAGGTTGATGTATTTTAGTTTTTGATTGTAAATTATTTAGTTTTATCATCTATAAATAGATTACAAAAACTGATAAAAATATAATAAGAAATATTTATGGTTAAAATTTAAAATTTATATGGTTTAATCTTCATATTAAAAATTAATTTTCTATTATAGATTTATTATATATTAGTTTTACGTGTTTGTTAAGAACATTTTTTTGTTTATTGATGTTTTTACGAAAAGCCAATTATGAACTGCAAAACAACGTTAATTGTCAAGTAAAGAGAGTTAATAAACTTAGATTAAATAAAAAAAATTTTAAATAATAGGTAAATTCCAAAAAAAAATAATAAACAAGTATATTAACTTATTAATCATACTTTTATATGATTTCATTTAATCAATATCTCATAATGATTTATGTCATTAATTACCAAATTATTACCTATATTTTCAATATCAACTGCAAAAAAAAAGTTTTTTTCAACACATATAATCATAATATTAAAAATTTTCAGTTTCTCAGTTAAATGATCATTTAATAAAAATTTATATGATCTGATAATCGATTTTGTATTTGATTAATATAAAATTATAAAAATATTAAAGATTTAATTTCGAATCTTGGATTATTTAAAAAAATTTTAGTACTCATAGATTATATGTTAGCACAACAAATTCAATTCCCTGCTGTAGAAACTATCCATTTTTAAATACACAATTTTTATACGTCATTATTAAAAACGTTTAGCTAATATATAAAGATATAAAATAAGGATTACAAATACACATAATTTTTGGATAAACCTAATAAAATCTAAGTTTTAATTCTGTGTTAATGAAATTGTTTACATGTTAAATTCTGTGGTAATCTAAAATTATGTAATGGTTCTGCTAACAATTAAGCATAATCAAATAATTCTTTATTTAATAATCGATTTTTGAAAAAAAAATTAATTATTGTAATTTTTTTAATATATAAAATCTCATTCATTAATTCATTTCAAAAAAGCGCTGGTGCAGTAAAGCTCCTCATATTGTTACCATTAAATTTGTTAAATGTATTATCTAATATTTTTACTTAATAATTCTTTAGCCATATTTTTCAATGTTACTCTCTTCAATAATTTAAGTTTTTATAGATGGTATTTTTTAGTAAAAGAAGCTTAGGAAAAGCTTATTACAATAGAGAGTGTGTAAAACACTACATCTCAAAATGTATTTCATAAATATTTAAAGATGCTGCGGAAAATAATGCAAAAATATACCACATCAATTACTTAAAATATTGATATTTTTATTATGGTAAGCAATCTGGGAATCTAAACATGTGATAAGAAATAGACAACAAATCATTTTTTGACGCATAAAATAAGCTAGAATATGGTTATACAAATAAAAAATTAAACATGAAAGATATTTTAATAGATATAACACTTATTTTATATTCAAATACTAATTTTTTAGTGTACTATTTGCGTTCTAAATATTACAATAGCGCAAATACTTTAATTGTAGTTAAATAATAAATATATATTTTAAAACATTTTCAAGTAAAATTCTCAATACCTATAAAGTCAATACTAATCTTGTTAAATAATATTAATTTATTTTATGTTTAATTAAATATTTAATCAACATTTAAGGATTTTTACTATTTTAGCTAATATCAGTAACTAAAAAATCAAAAAATGAATCATTTTATCCATACGATAAATTTCAACTAATTGATTATGGTATTAAATACAATTATTATTTATAATATCTGGTCAAAAAGACCATTAAGTTACTTATAATTATTTATCAAAACAGAGTTTATTAAAGTATTGGTAATTCTAGTAAAGTTCAAATGGTGAAGGTTGTACATATTTTTAAAGGACAGCATGAAAATATAAAAAATTGAATTATGAAATTTTAAGTAGTATAAGAAAAGGATTGTTATATAATTTTTAATCATTTATTATATTAAGATATTAACTATTTTTCTTACAGTTATTGTGTGTAAATAGACAAATTATTAAGCGACTATGCCATAATTGGTTTAATACAAAAAAGAATTTAAAACAAAAAAATGTGATTTATTTAAAAAAACTTTATATAAATTAAACTATGGTTGACGTTATATTTGATTAAGTCCTTTTGCGTCGTTCCATTATTTCAAGGAAAAATAATCTATTTTAAAAAAAAAATCATTCCCAAAAGACTATGTAATATGATCAAAAGTGTAAATTTAAGTATATTGAAAATAATTTAATAATCATAATCTAGCTGAATAATTAATTTAATATTTTAGAGGATATAGACAATTTATAATCGTATAATGGCTCAAAAAACTCTATAACAAATTATGTTTACCTAAAATAATTTTTTTATAACTATTACATTTTACAAGTAATATTTCATTATGCGAATGAGTTTTAATGTTATTAAATCCCTAAAACACAAGATACACTATTAAGTAGTAAACTACAGTAAATACTTAAATGCATGCAAAAATATTCATATTAACTCAATCAAATATATTTTTAAGCAATTATTATTATAGATAACAATACATTACATACAAAATATTTATATCTAACATATTTCTTAAGAGACTTAATCAAAATATAACATTTATTGTTTTCATTTAAACAATATATATTTAAGAAAGGAATATAATGATAATATTCTTTTTTTTTTAATATTATAAAAATTAGAATAAGAAATTTGTATTCATAAAATTTTTTATCCACACATCTTTTATTTTTAAATACACTAGAATTATTGGATCAGAGAACATTATTTAGTAATATCATTTTTAAATTTTTGCTATTTATGTATTAATACACTATAATTATGGCTAAAATTTTAGGTCCTGTTACGAATATGTATTTATTAAAGGCATAAACATTTTAATATTTTTCATCCTACTTAAGCGTTGCGTAGACATGATTTGCCATAATTTTTTTTTACGTTTGAAATTATGTTTATAATAATTTTCTAGGTTTTTGCCACATAATAAATTTATATTAAAATACGGTATAGTCTACAAATTTATAGCTTTATCAGTAGGAGATAATTTTTTAATTTCATATACTGTAACAATATAACTGTGGGAATTTCCAAAAGTGTTTTATTAATTTTTTTATAAAAAAAAACTAGAGATTTCTTTCATGTCCTATCAATTTCATTCTCAAAAATTAAAATTTTTTCACTGTAACTAATGTATGTAATACCTTTAAAACAAAATTATCTCCATCCTTTTGAATATAATTATACAGGCCATATTATACATGTGTGAAAGTTATTAACTTGAAAAATAAACTTTCTTTCTATAGTGATAAATGTTAACGATCACTTTCTTGCCAAAAAATAAAACTATCATAATATATTAGTGCTAAACCTTAGGTATAATATACCTGATAGCCGTTTAACAGAACAATCTACTAATAAATTACTCTGATGGATTTTTAGACAATTTTAATTATATTTATATTTTTGATAACATGTATATATATATAAATTTTTTCATTTAATACATTATTAAATTATAAATGATATTATTAAATAATAATGTTACAAATTTTTAGCCACTAGCTGTTAAAATACTATTAGCTTAATCCTTAGGATAAGTGACTAATACATTTTATATCTTAAAATTAGCTTCTACTAGCTTCAAAATTCTTATATAAATGAGAATTTATTAATTTATATAAAATAATGTTATTTAAAATTTAGTTAAATCATACAACACTATGTATGATTAGGATATAGTATACCTAATAACGTAATATAATAAAAAAACATTTAAATATTAGGATTTTTTAAATAATGACAATAAATTATCGTAAGATATTGTACACTTATACGATTTAAATAATTAATTATAAAAAGTATTTTATTTTACGTTGCATTTGTAATATATTTTTATTATTGATAAGTATATTGTATTATTTTTTTCTTGTAATAAAAAAAAACGTTAACATGGTGTAAAATTAATAAAACATATTTAAATATTTAAAAAATTGTGGCTATTTTGCATAAAATTATAAATGAAATCAGTAGTTTAATTTTATGAAGAATAGTACCACTACTGATTAACAAGGATGAAATTTATAATATGCTATAAAGATATGAAAATAAAATAGACCATATTTTATAAAAAATAAGTTAGTAGTTTTTAATTTTATTACTTTGTGTGGATTTTTTTAAGTATTTCATAAGACAAAAAACAATAACAATTAGAAACAATAACCATAGCACTATTATTATGATAACTGTTTGCAGCACTATAATATTTTTTATGTGAATAAATTAATATATGTACTTTTTTTGTTAATATACATAATTTTTTCTGTAATAACTTTTTTGTTTCAATGCGAATTATTGTAGCTTTATTCTTAAATGAGTTTTTCTTATCTTTTAAACTTTTATTATAAAATGGTGGATTTATTTGAATTCCTAATCTTGGATCACTATATGCGTAAGTTTTTTTTTCATCCTGTGCGCTTATTTCTCTATATATTTAATAATAGAAAAATTAATAATATTTGATTACTTTTTAATGGTGAGTATATACAAATCAGTTGAAAATTGGTTTATTTTAAAGAATGTGTAAACATGAAGAAGGTAAAAACAATCACTATATTTATTAATAAAGCTCTATGAAATATTATATTCATACAACAGTAATTTTTTTTATACATTATTAAATATGCCACTTACTGAATTGCACTCAGTATTAGCAAGCTCACGAATTACTTTAATAAATTCTAACATTTTACATTTTGGTAGGTCATATTTATGATTATAAAACTAAATAACAATTAAAAAAATTTTCTATACCATTACCTTTAATATTTTAATATTCTTTGGGAATATTGGGCTAGATAGATATCCAAAATTGCATCCATTAAGTGCTTTTATTGAATATCTCAAATAAAAAATTGATTTTAATAGTATTAGGCATTTGTCAATGCTATAACTTCCAATAAAAGAATAATTATTTAGTCTATTTACAAAAATATCTGTTTTAAAAAATTTAATATTTTCCTTGTTAACTAAAATGCCATTGGGCATACAAGGATTTAAAAATGTATCATCATTTTGTCTATCAAACTATTAGTTTATTAGTAGTGTTATATTTTTAATGTATTTACCATAACAATATATGATAGTATATCCACAAACAGGATGTTTGGATTGATACAGGGAAATACTGAAGATAATACAGTATAATAATTTTTTCCCACAAGTAATTTTGTAGTAATATGACGATTATGTATATGTTCATTATTATGTATGACTCCAATAAATAAAATATCCAATTTAATCTCTACAAACGCTATTTCGTTTATCAGCTAAAAATAATTAAAATAATTTTAAATTTAGCTGTTACTATAAGATTTTCATGCGTAAAATAATATAAGAATCGATATAACCCAAATAGATGATAGTTCATATGTATTTGGTTTTCAAAACCACGTATACTCAGAAAATCAGCCAGTATCTTTTTGTCATCCAGTATTAGTTTTTTGAAGTTAGCACTATTTTATAAATGCTCAATTCAATAAAAGTAATAATAAAATTAACACTTACTTTGATTTATCTTCAAAAATAGTATAAAAAACTTTTAAGAGAATTTTATTTGAAAGTATATTTTTGAAATCGCAATTGCTAATAATTTGCATTATATATCCTTTAAACTTCATAGTATCCGTAATATCTGGGTTAAATTTTATTAATTAATTTTTTTGATATAAATTGCTTAAAAAAAAATCATCATTAATTATATACTTCCCTCATATTTATAAATTTTTTCTTTTAATTCAATATGTTGATAATTCAAATTTTTATTCAGATGTGATGTGTAACAAAAAGAAGAAATTACAGTATACGATTTAAATAGTACCATACCAAACTATAATGAATGATTTCTATATATTACAAATAAATTACAATCTCTTCATTATTTATATTTAATGCCAGTAGAAATTGTAATATAATGTAAATTATTATTTTTAAGACTTCTTTTGACATTTTATATTTATCACAACAATCAAGTGCGCACTGTATGTTTAATCTCCGTTTTAAAATATTATATAACTATTAATACTGTATTAGCTTTGTCATATAAATACTAGATAGAAAACTGGTTATAAAAATATCATTAGCATTTGTCATTGCTTTGTTTATATTGTATTCTAGTTCCTCTAAATAGGTTTCCTATCTTTAATCATATAAAAATAAATAATTCAACAACTTAGCAGTTTATTAAGTAAATTAATAGTATTTTAAAGTTTAACGTAAATAAACTTATACATACAAAGCTATATTTTACATAAATTAGTTCAAACAATGACTGATACAAGAATTATTCTGTGTTTTTTACTTACTTAAAGATGCTAAAATTTATTTATACATACCAAAAAAAAAATTCTATTACCGTATTTTTTAATTTTTAAATAGATTATTTAACATAATCATATATTCAATTATCCTTTTTCATAAAATTGTTAGTATTTTAATATCAATGGGAGTTGTAGTGAGATTAAAATTAAGAAAACATTTTTCCTACTAAATAAATTTGTGTTGAAGGTCAAAAATTGCACGACACCAATATTGTAGTCTAATCATTTTTTCTAAATAACTTAATGTCTTATTTAAAATTAATAAGAAATTTAATTTTGTCCTAGTTATAATAAAATATATAGTTTAATTGGTTTTTAACCACTGTGTGTAATTAAACCATAATAAAAAATTAAAATAAAAAATATAGAATAAAATGTGCCAATTTTTTTTAAATAAATTATAGTTTTATAAGGAAAACATATTTGTAATTTTTTGAATATATTATTTAATTTCATATCTATATACTTAACTATTAAACATCTGGTTTATTAAAGAAAGTACGTAAATAAAATTATTCCATTTATATTCAATATTTTGATTTTGTTAATATTTTTTGTGTGTTAATGTAGTTTTTGTTGAAATTTAACACAAGATTATATTTCTAGCACAGTAATAAAGATTATCAAATGAGCATTATGAATATTCAAGTATTAGTAAATGAAATAAATATCGTAAAATTAATTGAACTAATTTATTAAAGAATTTTTTTTATTTTAATTTTGATAAGATGATAAGGTATTATTAAACTATCAGATTTATCAGATTAGATCAAATATTTTCCAAACATATAGCATACAGATGTAAAGTGTAAGTTTTAAATTTTTTAAAAAAATATATTATTTATTTATTAAAATATTTTCATTTGTATTATATCTGTTAATTTATGGGATTTTTCTATTACCGATCATACTAGAATTTAAGCATCCCATTACATTTACGTATATTACAACATAACTTTCCACCCCTTCATGTGTTCCATTTCATTTAGTCTTACAAAAATAATTTTCTACTATAATTCTGCTTAGATCAATCAACATTTTATATGAAAATGACACTATATACGAAATTCATAATATATTCATTAAATTTTTACTTCTTTATTGATTATGATAGTGGCTTTGCAATCAAAGCTATCTAATATTTTTAAATTATCTAATCCATTTTTAATTTCAATAAAATTACAACCATAAGACAGTGTTTCAACCTAATTTTAAAATTTATTGACATTATTGATAATAAATTGAATAATATCTTTTGATATAAATATTATGTTTATAAATTTTCAATAAAAAAATATATATTATATAATAAATTTTTTTATCTTTTCATATTTAAATTTCTCTTTAATTTGTAATGAAATCATGTGGCGCTATATTTTCAATCTTAAAAAATATCATTCTTATGAAGTAAAATATCACTAAATTGTCATGTAAATAAATGGCATATTGTCTTCTGTATACAAACAAATTATCCTTTAGTAACAATAAAATAAATATTTTAATCAACACAACTATGAAAGTATTAGGTATTTTTAATTACGCTATCACAAACTATTGTATATTAAAAAAAACAGTATCAATTATAAACTATTTTTTGTAAACAATTAACGCTTAAATTCAATGATACCTTCTATAATAAGGAGAAAAAATGGAAAATAATTTAATTAAACATGAAAATCAGAATAATTTCACATTTTAATTAGTAAAAAAGTAAACTAGAATTCCACCTTATAGGTACCGATAACAAAATATGAATAATAGTCTCCATTGCCATAATAAAGTGATATAATCTGATAAAGACAACGTATTGTATTATCTAAATTTACTTTTAATAAAATATTATAAATATTAACTTAGAAAAATAATGTTTTAACATTTTATGTCTAATAATGATTTGTAAATGTATGCTTGATAAATGAATCAAATAATTTCATGATTCCATTGCTTAGTGTACATTATTTTATCAAAAATTTAATTGATCCCATTGATTTCATATAATTTAGCCAAATTTTATTGTAACAGGTAAATTATGTAAATTATTTCTAGTAAAAAAGAATAACAATCATTTTATAACTAAAATTAATTTTACCTTGTTATTATATATATCATTTGTTAAATAAATTTTAGTTAACCAAAGATATATAAGAATATAAACAATTATAGTTTATAGCTAGGTTACTTTTTAATATATTGGTGATTATTTATGATTTTACTACATTAACAAATAATGTAAATGTCGTAATTTTTTGTGATATTGAATATCCATATATTTTATTATAATAATTAAGGAATGTAGTAAAAATTTTGAAATTAATTGAATAAATGAAAATCATTATCATATTACTTGATGTCAATATAAAATAGATCAAACAAATGCCTTTTACATATAATATATAGCTATTAAGTGTTAAAAAATGAAGAATTTAACTTTAATTAGTAAATATATCGTGACAAACAATCTATGTTGTTTAAAAAATCAGATATTATTTCAAGAGCAAATATCTTTAAATCGTAATAATGGTTAAGAAGATAGATTTCAAATAAAGTAAAAATTATTACATTTTTTTATAACATCTTTTAAAAACACCATAATATTAAAGTTAAAAATTTAAAAAAGGCTTATCAACATATTTACTTTTTTATAAAGTACTACACTATAAACACAAACAATTTAATTAAAAATTATGAATTTTTATATTTATTTTAATTAGCTAGAGAAATAATAAGACTTTTATTGTTCTAAAAATTTACAAGTCCATTATTTTAATAAAATGAAAAAAAAATCAACATTTAACATTAAAATAAAAAGTTTTTGGTAGATATTTACCCTATATATAATGATAAAATTTTGTTTATAACATTTAACTATTAAAAAAATACATAAAATCAACATTACTTTCTCTATTGAATTGAAACATTTATGAAGCCCATGTCCATATGCAATCATAATTTGCGCAAGCGCATTTAACAACATTAATTGTAATTGTTCACGTGCAATGGTACTGAAAAAGCTTGATATGAGAATAATGTCTACACTGGAAGGGGCTGTAAAAAATAATCATCGTTCAATAATTTTTATTATTGGAGAAAAAGCTAGAGATCAAGTTATATAATAATTTAATATATATCAACTATAAATTTATAAAAACTAGGTTGTAATTCTTCACCATTTGCTTTCTAAAGCACAAATAAAAGCAAGACCATCTGTATTATGGTGTTATAAAAATGAGCTAGGCTTTAGTTGGTATAATTGTGTGAGTTGTGATGAAATGTATAATTAATATTGTAGTCATCGAATGAAGAAAATGAAAAAATTGCAAAAACAGTTGAATAGTGGTATTAATAATGTAAATGAAGAAAATCATTTTGAAGTCTTTGTAATGTCTACTAAAATACGATTTACCTACTATAAAGAAACTCATAAAATTTTGGGTAATACATTTGGTATGCTAGTCTTACAAGTATTTTCACAAAAATATATATTTAAGAATATAATTAAAAAAAATTTGATATTTCTAATAGGATTTTGAAGCAATTACTCCTAATATATTGGCTCGAACAATAGAAACTGTTGAAGGAGGTGGTTGTGTTTGTATCTTGTTAAATAGCATTGAAAATCTCAAGCAAATCTACACTCTAACAATGGTATTTGTTTAAAAATTTTATTGTTTTCTCCTATAAATGTATATAGGATGTACATAAGAGATATAGAACTGAATCACACAATAATATAACCCCACGATTCAATGAAAGGTATAGTTTAATAGATAATCTGATATGGAATTACTGAGTTTGTATATCTTAGAATGTTTTTATCATTATCTAACTGTAAAAATTGCCTTGTATTGGATGACCAATTAAAAGTTTTACCATTATGTGATTCACTACATAATTCAGATTTAATATCACATGTCATTAAGCATATATCCATATTTAAATATATAATTTATTATATATGCTAATTCTGTAGGAATCTAATGAAAAATTTATTAAAAACGAAAAAGAATTAAAACATTTAAAAGAATCATTTACTGATGTAATACCTTTTGGATTATTGGTAAATGCTTGTAGAACCTTAGACCAGGCTAAGAATCTATTGGTATTTGTGGAATCATTACCAAAATTGAATCAACGACAAATAATATCACTAACAGCAGCTAGAGGCCGTGGTAAATCAGCATGTTTAGGATTAGCTGTTGCAGCTGCTATATCATATGGGTATTATGATTTATGCTTTTTAATGTCCAAATGATTTCCAATATTTATAACACATGCATTAGAGTATCAAATATCTATATTACATCCCCTGAAGTAGAAAATGTACAAACCCTTTTTGAGTTTATAATTGTGGGTTTCAAAATGTTAGAATTTCAAGTATAATTAATAAGACTAAAACTATAGTAATTTTTATTGTTCTAACGTTTTACATCTAGGAGCATGCAGATTATGAATGTATTTCCTATAAAAATAATGATATAAACTTAATACATAGAATTAATGTGTTAAGAGAGCATAAGCAATGCATTCAAGTATAATATTTTTTTTATTATATTGATGTAGTTTTTTTTAAACATTATTTATAGCACATGAATCCTCAAAAGCAAGAATTGATAGGTATAGCTGATATTGTAGTGATTGATGAAGCAGCTGCTATACCATTAAATATTGTAAAAAATATACTAGAAAATAACCAAACTATTTTTATGGCATCAACAACTCACGGTTATGAAGGTACTGGAAGATCTCTATCATTGAAACTCTTAAAACAACTAAGAGAACAACCATCATCTAACTTGATAGAATTAAAACTTGAAGAATCAATAAGATATAGTAGTTTTTGCCCCATTGAAAACTGGTTAAATGAATTGTTATGTTTGGAAGATACTTTGTCTATTGATAATTCGTCATCCAAATGTTGCTATACCCCTGAAAAATGCCAACTGTAAGTGTTTCTAATATTTATTGAAATTATTTTACTATTTTATCAAATTTTTATACTTGAATGATAAAATTAAGCATTTTTTTAGATATTACGTAAATCGTGATACATTATTTTCTTATCACAAATTATCTGAAAAAATTTTAAGTGATCTTGTTTCAGTTTATGTATCAGCTCATTATAAAAATTCACCAAATGATCTTCAAATGTTAGCTGATGCACCAGCTCATCATCTATTTTGTCTTGTCTCTCCCATTGAAAACTGTCTTAAATTGGATGAATTACCAAAAATTTTATGTGTTATACAAGTAAAAACATTATGTGTTGTTTTTTAATTCTTACAACTGACATATTGTATTAGATTGCACTTGAAGGAAAAATTTCAGAATCTTCTATGAGCAAGGCAATATCTCATGGAAAAAGACTACAAGGTGATCTTATACCATGGGTTATATCTCAGCAGGTATTTAGCTCAAATACTTTTATTTTTTTGATGATAATGATTGTCATATAGTTTTGTGATAATAGTTTTGGAGAATTATCAGGAGCTAGAATTGTTCGAATAGCAACCCATCCCAATTATATCAATGTATTAAGCATGACATAAATTATAAATTTTATCTTAATAAAATGTATAACACTTTTCATATTATATATTATTAGCTTGGATATGGTACCTACGCACTGTCTCAAATGATTAATTACTTTCAAAATATTATTCCTACAAAACCACAATTAACAGTTGAGCCTTCATCTAATACAGAAAATCATTCTATAACTGAAACGCTTAAATCAAACAAAAATTTTGGTGCCTTATTTATGAAATTTGAGGATTCACCATTGAGTAACTATTTATTGAACTATCTTGGTGTATCTTATGGCATCACTCCCGAGTTGTACAAGTATATTATTTAATTTTAAAGCATTTTAATTATTTTTCATTCAAGGTTTTGGAAAAAGAATAAATTTGTTCCATTATATATTCGTCAGACCAAAGTATAATATTTTTTGTGTATAACATTAACTGAATACTTGTAAGAATGAAATTACAGCTGAAAATACCTGTATAATGCTGTATGAATTTGAAAATCGTGATAATATTAAGGAAGGGAATTGGTTAGATTTATACTTTGAGGGTAATTTCTATATATAGTTAACAATAAAATATCACTAAATGGTTTATGTAGATTTTAAAAGACGTTTTATCCGACTTTTAGCATTCAATTTTAGATCAATTAGTAGCTCTTTAGCTCTATCAATTATACATAAGTATACTACCAATAACAGTGTAAAAATTCAAAATAATTCTACAATTTCTAATTCAAACACTGAGTTAACAAATAGTCGTATATATTAGTTAGTTATATCTTTTACTAGTTATCATAGCAAAATTTATTGAATAGAGACCAATCAACAGGAATTTACACACTTGTTTACATTATATGATTTAAAACGTCTTGAAAACTATTCAAATAATCAAACAGATATCCACATGATTATGGACTTAATACCTAAAAGTGATTTACATATTACTTCAGGTTTTTAATATTATGACCACATAAATCATATATAGTTGCTCAGCTGTATTTTGAAGATAAATTTTATCCAAATATTAAATGTTCAATGATACAACAAGTATTTAATCTTTAACTATGGTTAATTTTCTAAATTATTATTAAAGGCCATCCTATTATCTATGGGGCTTCAATACAAGCCAATAGAATTGATAGAAAATGAACTTAACTTACCAAAAACTCAGCTTTTAGGTCTATTTAATAGAGTCATAAAAAAGATATTGACAGTATTGCTATCTATTTATGTTTTAATTCGCATTAAACTATCAATTTTTTTTAGTTTTTAAATAAAATAAATGAATGCAATGACTCAACAAGAACTGAGAATCATTCACATCCTCCTAAGTTATGTATTACTGAACAAAATCATGAAACATCTGCTAAAATTAAGTGAGTTATAACATTTTTTATTATATATATATAAATAATTCTAATTTACAAATAGTCACTCAAAATCAAAGAGAAAACGAACAATCAACTATAATACATAACAAATGTATAATTGGTAGTAGTAGTAGTAGTATATTGTATTGTTACTTTATAGAATCTATATTTCAAACAAAAAAAAAGGTTTATATGTTTTAAACAATTATTGCGTAGATAAAATGAGTAAATACTAGTTTTCTAATAATTTTTGGCTATTTCTAACACAACGCAATACATTTTTTTTAAATAATCCATGATAATCTTCCCGCCATTGTTTCTTATAACAAAAACAAAATAATTTTATGTGAAAAGAATAAAAAACAATTACAGCAGCATCAACATTAGCAGGCGATTTATCATTTGGATCTGAGAGCATAGAAATAACACTTACAACAATAGTTTCTACAGTGTGGACAGGATTCCACCGTTCACTAGCACGTTCATATCCATATGTATCTTCACCAGGATCGTGCAAAATACTTATACAAACATAGCCATCAACACCAACTAACGATATGATAATGGTTAAAATAATTTTTTACGATAGGAACTAAACAATATTATACTATTTGGATGCCATATTTCACTTATAAATTTCATAACAGGAGGTTTCATTGGATATTCAGGTGGAAAATCGAGTATCGCTCTAAAAAAACCTCCTTCACTACACATAAATGTTAACAATATCATCCAAATTGTATTAAAATTTCTTTACTAAAATGTATCTGGTGGTCCCATTATCATTACTTCCCATTTAAATAAGTTTTCATCATCAACCAATCCAGCTGAAAACCCATCCAATGGTTTTTTATTAAGTTCTTAGTAACAGAATATTAATAATATAATAAATATTAAAAATACCAGCCAGTTGCTTTTTTAGCAGTAATGTAGCTCTATCGAAGGACATTCTCAGATCTTCGGCACTTTTCCAAATGAAACGATAAATTATTCTCATATTATAAAACTGCTTATTGTAATGTATAAATTATGTTAATTCAGTTTCTATGATTTTAATTATTGTTACATTATTAAAGAATTATCATTCAAGTTTCTTATTTTATATTTTGTAAAATAGAATCAAATATAATCATTCTCGGACAATTTCGGAATTCTTAATGCGACTACTTGAGGTGGTAGAACATTATTGTCAATTGTTTGTTGTATATTCATCTTTAAATTTCTATTCCAAAAGAGAAAGGT
This sequence comes from Kudoa iwatai, assembly GCA_001407235.2. NCBI lineage: Eukaryota > Metazoa > Cnidaria > Myxozoa > Multivalvulida > Kudoidae > Kudoa > Kudoa iwatai. The sequence goes on from JRUX01001116.1 coordinate 20,075, forward strand.
TTGTCATATTTTTTATGGCAATTATATCAATGCTGTTTTGGATATCGATTGCAAAAGTTTTGATAAATAATTTGCTATTTTAAAAGTAATTTGTTTGTTTCAATGACTATATAACTCATTACCTTTATACATTTACTTATTTAATTTATTAAAATTAATAAATATTTAAAATTTTGTTATTACTCACAAATTAATCACATTAAAATAATAGTATCATTATGCTCTTACACTATTATTATTATTATTATTTAAAAGAATAATATTCACTTTTAAATATATTATTTAATGGCTAATCTATAAATTGGAGAAAAAAATATTTTTATAGCTAACAATGTTTCATTATCCATATAGTTATGATAATCAATGCTTATCATACTAAAATTCATATTATAGGGCATGGTTATTTTCAAAGTAATTCAAATAATCCTCTCCTTACCACATCAAGTCTATTTTATCTAATAATCTGATACAATTTTCTGGTTACTCATATACTATTTCAAACAAAAAATATCATAAATTACTATTAACACATATAACATTAACTCAATCGTTATATTTTGGCCTATTTATTCTAATGTTTATACTACATGGATTGTATGAGTTGGTATGGTTTATGAATAAATCATATATCTATAATTTTTCTGGTTTATAACACTAATGTATACACCATAGTGCTAAATTATACTATACTCATACTTGTTATCATTATTTATTAAATTTTAAGCTAATTCATTATAATACTTCAAGTAAATAGTGTTTTCTATTAAGATCATTTTAATTATGAAATGGTTGCATTTCAAATCCACTCATTGGCTGTCTTTACACATGTAGTACTCTAGGGATTTACAATTTGACTGCTTCAATAATTTAAAAAAGTACTTAAATAATCTTATTTTCTCTTAAGAGAACATTTAAGGATTTAAAATAATGGTATCATGGAAGTCGTACTTTTCCGTATCAAATCGCACTAATTATCAAAGTGGGGATGTTGTCGCCTAAAACGTAGCTGTGTATACCTACGTACATTTTTACAGAATGAATGGTTTTACATAAGTTGAGATGTGAAATACATAAATAAGCAAAAATTTACTATTATATGAATATCCTTATCTACATATCTATCTTGACAACAATTAATCCGTGTGATTAAGATATTTTACTAGCCATTTTATTAAAATATAAACACAATTTATTTTTTTTAAATACTCACACTTATATATGATATACCATACTGAGTAAATAAATTAAAACCAGTTTATTATTTTATAATAGTTTAACTTTCTAAAAAAACTATAGAATATTTTATTTGTTTGGATTGTGATGTATATATAATAAAATGAACTA
>JRUX01001117.1:0-21419 GCA_001407235.2 Kudoa iwatai
TTTTAAAGTTCTTTGAAAAGATTAAGATACATGCTACTAAAGGAATAAAATATTAGTAATATTGGATTTTTCTTAGGTATCTCTAATGCATATATTATAAAAATTTGTACATAATGTACTTTTTTTAAGCTTCATTTTTAAAATCACTTCAATATTTTGGCTTTTATATTATTTTTGGAAATTTTACATAGTTTAAGAACTTACATGTATGAATAATTTAAAAGATTTTAATTTATCATTTGCTTTTATAAAATTATGATCTTTTCAAATCTTATATTAGGTACAATAATCATTGCATTATACATTCCAATACTAGAAAACATAATTTTATCTTTCTTTACACTCTCATTTTTGTAAAAAGTTTAAATATAAAAATTTAGAAAACTGTATGAAGTGATAATTTTTTTTTAGTTTCTGAACACAATAAAAATTTCAATCAAAAATTTATGAGTAATTAATTCACATAGTATATGTATATAATTTTTTTTGACTAACCAACTTAAAAAAATAGAAAATAGGGTTTAGTACTTTAGAATGTTCATTAATTATAGACAAAAATACTTTAATAAATACAAGGAAATACCAATATTTTTTCTTATATCGTAAATAGTAACGATATATGATTGGTAGGTATATAAAATATTTCATTTTATTACGGTTACATTAATTAATAATCTATATGTAACTGTAGAATATTGCAATAAGTTCAGAATAATCTAACAATAAATTTTTTAGAGCTTTTAAACTGAAAACTTAAGCAATAGTAATTATTAAATTCCTCATTAATTTTTAACTAAAATTATACTATAGAAAACTACTTGATATTGTAAAATGTATCAATAGAGTAGTAAACATTCCTTAAAACACATTACAAAATGTTTTTTAAAATAAGATAAAAATATATTAATACCAGATTAAAAAGTAATAATACATAGAATTTATTAAAATATCAAACGCTGTCCAATAATACAGAATGAAACAGAATATTGTGGAATTAGCTAGAAAATAAAATAATTTATATTAAAACTAAAATAAATTCACCACATTACTAAGATTAACATAAGCGAATAAAATAAAATCTAAAATATTAATTCAAAAATTAAACATTTTTATTAGACAATTAATAAATATATTACATAATCATATTTTGCAAATATATAAATTGTAAGAAGTCGATGAATCAATTTAGCAATTCAACTCATGATTAGGGCATAATGAATGTTATACGGTTTATAAATATAATTAGTAATCTATTTTTATGAATATAATTTTAAAATTTTGCAAAAAAAAAATATATGCATTTTAACGTTTTCTGGATAAGTTTGGATTTAAATTAATATTTAATAATTATAAAAATCCTTAATTCCATTAATTCCTTTTAAAAGACAAAAATCTAATTTATTATAAAAATAATTAGTTAAATTTATGAATAATTCTATAAGTTAATGGATGCGTAGAATGTGTATCGTATAACTAAAAATATATAGTATTAGCTATGTCAGAAATTTCAGAGCATAGAGATAATTAATCATATACTAATGATTTATAATTAAGATGTATATTTTTTCAATTTTTTAATACATGGCCATAATCCTGACCGAACTTGTTAAGTTATAAAGTTCAGGTTAGTCGGCCATTTTCATTAGTGTTGTAGGAACGGTAGCATGATATTAAAATAACTTCATTTTATGCAATAGTGTTAGAATTTATCCGCTAAACATTCTCGTCTCGGAACAACTACTAGATCAACAATACCCTCCGGTTAAACTTGAATGGGACTAGGAAGCCGAGAAAATACGGGCTACGGATCTAAGGATGCATTAAGTATTTTTCCCTGTACCCTAGCGTTTATGAGCACCAGATTCTTTCCTGTTTATAAGGAGACTCTTATTGCCAGCAGGGTTATGCCATGCCATAGACCTCTTGCGATAACCGTAGCACACCAACTTCAATTTAAGTGAAGAGTACAGGAACTCTAGAAGCAGTCAACTGATAGATCTGACATTCGAATCAGCAGTAAAACCGATGGTGAGTTTAGTCTTCTGAACCATGTGCAATCTTCTCAGTTTTTTAAAATTGAAATTTAATGTTATAAATAGATGGCATATATATATATATGCATACTAAAATGACACAAAAATCTAAAACTTGCTTTAAACAAAATAAAAAAATTAATTAATTAAATTACTAAATTTTATTTTAGCTATTTCTAACTAGAAAAATAATTTTTAGTAAAAGGTAAAAAAATATGGTTAGCTCATTTCCTAGATTTATTGTTATCTAATTAAGTGCATTTATTAAGACCATTTTTTTCGTTACAATTAGCTTATAAAAATAAAAATTCATTTTCTTAGGTTATAAGATATTTATGCAAGTGTAATGGTAATCCTTTCAGAACGAATTGGATTCAAACGTAGCATGTAACAAGTAAATAAATCTGTAATAAGTAATGAGTAAAAAAACTGACGCTAATAATCGTTTTAAGCTGTTCAATGTGAATAAACCTAAAGCTTTATTTGTTTAATGAAATTTCATTTTATGTTAGCCAAAGAAAATCTCTATAAAACTTTTTGTCATCCGGCGCAGACCAGTCATATCTGCTTTATTAACGCTTCATTAAGCATTTGCAAATTTTACTCAGAAAATTTTGATTATATCCATTATTATAGAATGTTTCTCTCTTAAAACACTTCTATATAAGAAACTACATTGCCTGCTAGATTTTTGTCAAATTTTTAACTAGTATGTAAAAGCATTTTTGTGAAAGTGTTAGTGCGGAATAAATTGTATATATATATGATGCTTACCTGTGATCTGGTACTTAAAAGCTCAGATCTATACTTTTATGAGCTCCCCTTTACTTTAAGAATAACTATAACGCACTATGAATAGATGATATTAAAATACGATTAAATTCTTTTTATGAATAAGATTACAATAAAAAAAAATCTTAGCAGTGTGAATGAGGAGAATCAAGCTTGTCCTGTAAGACTACAAACCTGATCCTTTACAGCTTTTCATAATTTGAGGAATCATTGATAGTTTGATAGTTTAATAAGTGTTATATTCAATTAAAAAAATTGTCATCATAACAGAAATTATGCAGCTATATTATGTGACATTTTCTAATAAAAAAATAGAAAATAAAAGTTATGCTGAACTTTGTCAGAGTCAAACATATTACAGCTATATAGATTTTACAATTTTATGCTATAGTAGTATTAAATTAAGAAAGTTAACACATAGATAGAAGTTTTTTAGTATTAAAATGAAAATGGTCACCGATAAATAAGTAAATGCTGAAATAATCTCATATTTCTCTTATACAGAATATTTTACATGCTAAAATCTATATTCTCAATATTAAATCTTATAGAGTAGCTTTAAATATATTTGAGTTTTTTTCATTTAAAAAAAATTTAATGCTAGAAATATTTCAACATTTTCTGAAGAAAATTTTCTGTATATAGATTGTATAGGCAGCGAAAAAGTTCAATTTCTTACAGATTAGGCTCATCAAAGAAAAGAAAGAATAAGTATATAATTAAACCTTGCCACAATGAGGGATAAATGATATTGAAATATAAATATCATTTATGTACCATATTTAATAGAGAAGCTATCAGTACAATTTCATGCGCAACTTCTTTTTTAGTTTCTAGATTATGAGTTATAAATGATTGGATAAGATAGAACAATTTAGTGTTACTATGATTTTAGAATATTATAGAGAAAAAATTACACATTTAATTACTACATTTTAAACTGCATAAAGAATTAAAATATTTTTTTCAAAAAAAAGAGTTTTTTTTTAATTTATGTATTTTAAAAACATTAAATTTTATTTTAATCTTAATTGTGTTAATATCTCGAACAGATATAAAGGTTTTTATATACATCTTTATTAATAATCAGCCAACAATAACAACATCCGTGAAGAAAAATATAAAATTATTTGTAAATCCTTGCAATAACGTCAAAGTTATGACAGTAAAATAATCTTATTTTCTGTAAATAATTGCAATATATTTGCGATATTGACTACTTTTTCTATTAATAATACGGATTTAGTAATATAACAAGTTTTAGAAAATTTTAATAAACCAAAAAAAATTACTTTGATTATTAGATGAAAGCAGTAATTTTATGAAAATTACAAAATAAGGACTATGCCAGTCAAAATAATTAAAAGCTGTTATCTATATAAGATGCAAGCTAAAATAATAATTTTTGAAACGTATAAATTTTTATATTTAAAAAATTGATAATGCCATAAAGAAATTTTTTTATTTATATGATTTTAACTTTTTTTATTATAAAACAAAAAAATTCATATTAATACCATGAATTTTAATAAAGACAGTATAACCTTATAATGTTAATTCTATATTTAAGTTATATTACAATATTATTACTAGGCTAACCTACAGCATCTGTGCAAACTTTAGTTTTGATCGGGAATTTCCGTAGTAATTTAGCGCCAATGGTGTATTACAAGAATATACTCACATTAGAGACCATCAATGAAATTGCAATTCTTGATCATGGTTACCTTTGCGATGATCTTGGATACACTATTAAAATTTACAAAATCTCGGTCTGCTACATAGCTTTTGTAAATGTATGTGCGGAAATAACATGATTGTGGTCCCGTATACTGATACGGGTGATGGTTATCAGTTTAGATGTGAAAAATGTCAAAAAAGACGCTTATTGATATCTGAAATTATTTTCGAACTGTCAAAGCTTTGTTTGTAGAAATCTTTCATCCTTATGGTCTGTATTATTGAACATCAATCTATAACATTCGATCAGCTTCGAAAAAACCTTGATATCGCATCGGATTCAACTAAAATAGAGTTTAAGAACATTAAAGGAGATTTCTTGAATCTAAATTAAATGACGATTTTACAAAAATTGAAGGCAATGAAGTAAATGTTTAAATTGAAAAGACCGCAATTTCAAAGTGAAAATATAATGTTGGGTTAGTTTTGAAAAATCATCAATACTTGATGGTGGGTGCACTTGATGAATAAAACTGATTACTAAAGATTTCTCAACACAGAAATAGAGACGTTCTTAAGAAAATAATGATGAATAATGTTGGAGGGGGTTCAACCATATGGACGAATGGATGGACTGGATATAACAATTTGCAAAACTTTGTTATTGTTTAATGAACCTTTATTCACAAAAGGTTTATTTTAATTGAATGGGTTTACAGAAACAAAATTGAGACAGCTTGGAGTGCTTTTACAAAGAAACTACAGGAACGCCACAAACAAGAACCCAGAAAGTTTTCCTGGTTATATTTGCGATTTTTGTTTCGAAAAAAGTTCGCGGGAAAGGAACTTAGTAACCTGTTTTTATATAACATCAATTTTTGTTCGCAATAAAAATAATGTGCGAAGTTAGCTAAAGTTTGATTTTTTTCACAGAGGTTTTCACAGAACTGTAATTTAGCCTATTAAGTAGAATTATATTTGCTTTTTTAGTCTTTAAAAACTTAAAAACATTTTTTTTTCATAATAATATATTTTAATAAGTTATAAAAAACAGTAGGTTGATGTATTTTAGTTTTTGATTGTAAATTATTTAGTTTTATCATCTATAAATAGATTACAAAAACTGATAAAAATATAATAAGAAATATTTATGGTTAAAATTTAAAATTTATATGGTTTAATCTTCATATTAAAAATTAATTTTCTATTATAGATTTATTATATATTAGTTTTACGTGTTTGTTAAGAACATTTTTTTGTTTATTGATGTTTTTACGAAAAGCCAATTATGAACTGCAAAACAACGTTAATTGTCAAGTAAAGAGAGTTAATAAACTTAGATTAAATAAAAAAAATTTTAAATAATAGGTAAATTCCAAAAAAAAATAATAAACAAGTATATTAACTTATTAATCATACTTTTATATGATTTCATTTAATCAATATCTCATAATGATTTATGTCATTAATTACCAAATTATTACCTATATTTTCAATATCAACTGCAAAAAAAAAGTTTTTTTCAACACATATAATCATAATATTAAAAATTTTCAGTTTCTCAGTTAAATGATCATTTAATAAAAATTTATATGATCTGATAATCGATTTTGTATTTGATTAATATAAAATTATAAAAATATTAAAGATTTAATTTCGAATCTTGGATTATTTAAAAAAATTTTAGTACTCATAGATTATATGTTAGCACAACAAATTCAATTCCCTGCTGTAGAAACTATCCATTTTTAAATACACAATTTTTATACGTCATTATTAAAAACGTTTAGCTAATATATAAAGATATAAAATAAGGATTACAAATACACATAATTTTTGGATAAACCTAATAAAATCTAAGTTTTAATTCTGTGTTAATGAAATTGTTTACATGTTAAATTCTGTGGTAATCTAAAATTATGTAATGGTTCTGCTAACAATTAAGCATAATCAAATAATTCTTTATTTAATAATCGATTTTTGAAAAAAAAATTAATTATTGTAATTTTTTTAATATATAAAATCTCATTCATTAATTCATTTCAAAAAAGCGCTGGTGCAGTAAAGCTCCTCATATTGTTACCATTAAATTTGTTAAATGTATTATCTAATATTTTTACTTAATAATTCTTTAGCCATATTTTTCAATGTTACTCTCTTCAATAATTTAAGTTTTTATAGATGGTATTTTTTAGTAAAAGAAGCTTAGGAAAAGCTTATTACAATAGAGAGTGTGTAAAACACTACATCTCAAAATGTATTTCATAAATATTTAAAGATGCTGCGGAAAATAATGCAAAAATATACCACATCAATTACTTAAAATATTGATATTTTTATTATGGTAAGCAATCTGGGAATCTAAACATGTGATAAGAAATAGACAACAAATCATTTTTTGACGCATAAAATAAGCTAGAATATGGTTATACAAATAAAAAATTAAACATGAAAGATATTTTAATAGATATAACACTTATTTTATATTCAAATACTAATTTTTTAGTGTACTATTTGCGTTCTAAATATTACAATAGCGCAAATACTTTAATTGTAGTTAAATAATAAATATATATTTTAAAACATTTTCAAGTAAAATTCTCAATACCTATAAAGTCAATACTAATCTTGTTAAATAATATTAATTTATTTTATGTTTAATTAAATATTTAATCAACATTTAAGGATTTTTACTATTTTAGCTAATATCAGTAACTAAAAAATCAAAAAATGAATCATTTTATCCATACGATAAATTTCAACTAATTGATTATGGTATTAAATACAATTATTATTTATAATATCTGGTCAAAAAGACCATTAAGTTACTTATAATTATTTATCAAAACAGAGTTTATTAAAGTATTGGTAATTCTAGTAAAGTTCAAATGGTGAAGGTTGTACATATTTTTAAAGGACAGCATGAAAATATAAAAAATTGAATTATGAAATTTTAAGTAGTATAAGAAAAGGATTGTTATATAATTTTTAATCATTTATTATATTAAGATATTAACTATTTTTCTTACAGTTATTGTGTGTAAATAGACAAATTATTAAGCGACTATGCCATAATTGGTTTAATACAAAAAAGAATTTAAAACAAAAAAATGTGATTTATTTAAAAAAACTTTATATAAATTAAACTATGGTTGACGTTATATTTGATTAAGTCCTTTTGCGTCGTTCCATTATTTCAAGGAAAAATAATCTATTTTAAAAAAAAAATCATTCCCAAAAGACTATGTAATATGATCAAAAGTGTAAATTTAAGTATATTGAAAATAATTTAATAATCATAATCTAGCTGAATAATTAATTTAATATTTTAGAGGATATAGACAATTTATAATCGTATAATGGCTCAAAAAACTCTATAACAAATTATGTTTACCTAAAATAATTTTTTTATAACTATTACATTTTACAAGTAATATTTCATTATGCGAATGAGTTTTAATGTTATTAAATCCCTAAAACACAAGATACACTATTAAGTAGTAAACTACAGTAAATACTTAAATGCATGCAAAAATATTCATATTAACTCAATCAAATATATTTTTAAGCAATTATTATTATAGATAACAATACATTACATACAAAATATTTATATCTAACATATTTCTTAAGAGACTTAATCAAAATATAACATTTATTGTTTTCATTTAAACAATATATATTTAAGAAAGGAATATAATGATAATATTCTTTTTTTTTTAATATTATAAAAATTAGAATAAGAAATTTGTATTCATAAAATTTTTTATCCACACATCTTTTATTTTTAAATACACTAGAATTATTGGATCAGAGAACATTATTTAGTAATATCATTTTTAAATTTTTGCTATTTATGTATTAATACACTATAATTATGGCTAAAATTTTAGGTCCTGTTACGAATATGTATTTATTAAAGGCATAAACATTTTAATATTTTTCATCCTACTTAAGCGTTGCGTAGACATGATTTGCCATAATTTTTTTTTACGTTTGAAATTATGTTTATAATAATTTTCTAGGTTTTTGCCACATAATAAATTTATATTAAAATACGGTATAGTCTACAAATTTATAGCTTTATCAGTAGGAGATAATTTTTTAATTTCATATACTGTAACAATATAACTGTGGGAATTTCCAAAAGTGTTTTATTAATTTTTTTATAAAAAAAAACTAGAGATTTCTTTCATGTCCTATCAATTTCATTCTCAAAAATTAAAATTTTTTCACTGTAACTAATGTATGTAATACCTTTAAAACAAAATTATCTCCATCCTTTTGAATATAATTATACAGGCCATATTATACATGTGTGAAAGTTATTAACTTGAAAAATAAACTTTCTTTCTATAGTGATAAATGTTAACGATCACTTTCTTGCCAAAAAATAAAACTATCATAATATATTAGTGCTAAACCTTAGGTATAATATACCTGATAGCCGTTTAACAGAACAATCTACTAATAAATTACTCTGATGGATTTTTAGACAATTTTAATTATATTTATATTTTTGATAACATGTATATATATATAAATTTTTTCATTTAATACATTATTAAATTATAAATGATATTATTAAATAATAATGTTACAAATTTTTAGCCACTAGCTGTTAAAATACTATTAGCTTAATCCTTAGGATAAGTGACTAATACATTTTATATCTTAAAATTAGCTTCTACTAGCTTCAAAATTCTTATATAAATGAGAATTTATTAATTTATATAAAATAATGTTATTTAAAATTTAGTTAAATCATACAACACTATGTATGATTAGGATATAGTATACCTAATAACGTAATATAATAAAAAAACATTTAAATATTAGGATTTTTTAAATAATGACAATAAATTATCGTAAGATATTGTACACTTATACGATTTAAATAATTAATTATAAAAAGTATTTTATTTTACGTTGCATTTGTAATATATTTTTATTATTGATAAGTATATTGTATTATTTTTTTCTTGTAATAAAAAAAAACGTTAACATGGTGTAAAATTAATAAAACATATTTAAATATTTAAAAAATTGTGGCTATTTTGCATAAAATTATAAATGAAATCAGTAGTTTAATTTTATGAAGAATAGTACCACTACTGATTAACAAGGATGAAATTTATAATATGCTATAAAGATATGAAAATAAAATAGACCATATTTTATAAAAAATAAGTTAGTAGTTTTTAATTTTATTACTTTGTGTGGATTTTTTTAAGTATTTCATAAGACAAAAAACAATAACAATTAGAAACAATAACCATAGCACTATTATTATGATAACTGTTTGCAGCACTATAATATTTTTTATGTGAATAAATTAATATATGTACTTTTTTTGTTAATATACATAATTTTTTCTGTAATAACTTTTTTGTTTCAATGCGAATTATTGTAGCTTTATTCTTAAATGAGTTTTTCTTATCTTTTAAACTTTTATTATAAAATGGTGGATTTATTTGAATTCCTAATCTTGGATCACTATATGCGTAAGTTTTTTTTTCATCCTGTGCGCTTATTTCTCTATATATTTAATAATAGAAAAATTAATAATATTTGATTACTTTTTAATGGTGAGTATATACAAATCAGTTGAAAATTGGTTTATTTTAAAGAATGTGTAAACATGAAGAAGGTAAAAACAATCACTATATTTATTAATAAAGCTCTATGAAATATTATATTCATACAACAGTAATTTTTTTTATACATTATTAAATATGCCACTTACTGAATTGCACTCAGTATTAGCAAGCTCACGAATTACTTTAATAAATTCTAACATTTTACATTTTGGTAGGTCATATTTATGATTATAAAACTAAATAACAATTAAAAAAATTTTCTATACCATTACCTTTAATATTTTAATATTCTTTGGGAATATTGGGCTAGATAGATATCCAAAATTGCATCCATTAAGTGCTTTTATTGAATATCTCAAATAAAAAATTGATTTTAATAGTATTAGGCATTTGTCAATGCTATAACTTCCAATAAAAGAATAATTATTTAGTCTATTTACAAAAATATCTGTTTTAAAAAATTTAATATTTTCCTTGTTAACTAAAATGCCATTGGGCATACAAGGATTTAAAAATGTATCATCATTTTGTCTATCAAACTATTAGTTTATTAGTAGTGTTATATTTTTAATGTATTTACCATAACAATATATGATAGTATATCCACAAACAGGATGTTTGGATTGATACAGGGAAATACTGAAGATAATACAGTATAATAATTTTTTCCCACAAGTAATTTTGTAGTAATATGACGATTATGTATATGTTCATTATTATGTATGACTCCAATAAATAAAATATCCAATTTAATCTCTACAAACGCTATTTCGTTTATCAGCTAAAAATAATTAAAATAATTTTAAATTTAGCTGTTACTATAAGATTTTCATGCGTAAAATAATATAAGAATCGATATAACCCAAATAGATGATAGTTCATATGTATTTGGTTTTCAAAACCACGTATACTCAGAAAATCAGCCAGTATCTTTTTGTCATCCAGTATTAGTTTTTTGAAGTTAGCACTATTTTATAAATGCTCAATTCAATAAAAGTAATAATAAAATTAACACTTACTTTGATTTATCTTCAAAAATAGTATAAAAAACTTTTAAGAGAATTTTATTTGAAAGTATATTTTTGAAATCGCAATTGCTAATAATTTGCATTATATATCCTTTAAACTTCATAGTATCCGTAATATCTGGGTTAAATTTTATTAATTAATTTTTTTGATATAAATTGCTTAAAAAAAAATCATCATTAATTATATACTTCCCTCATATTTATAAATTTTTTCTTTTAATTCAATATGTTGATAATTCAAATTTTTATTCAGATGTGATGTGTAACAAAAAGAAGAAATTACAGTATACGATTTAAATAGTACCATACCAAACTATAATGAATGATTTCTATATATTACAAATAAATTACAATCTCTTCATTATTTATATTTAATGCCAGTAGAAATTGTAATATAATGTAAATTATTATTTTTAAGACTTCTTTTGACATTTTATATTTATCACAACAATCAAGTGCGCACTGTATGTTTAATCTCCGTTTTAAAATATTATATAACTATTAATACTGTATTAGCTTTGTCATATAAATACTAGATAGAAAACTGGTTATAAAAATATCATTAGCATTTGTCATTGCTTTGTTTATATTGTATTCTAGTTCCTCTAAATAGGTTTCCTATCTTTAATCATATAAAAATAAATAATTCAACAACTTAGCAGTTTATTAAGTAAATTAATAGTATTTTAAAGTTTAACGTAAATAAACTTATACATACAAAGCTATATTTTACATAAATTAGTTCAAACAATGACTGATACAAGAATTATTCTGTGTTTTTTACTTACTTAAAGATGCTAAAATTTATTTATACATACCAAAAAAAAAATTCTATTACCGTATTTTTTAATTTTTAAATAGATTATTTAACATAATCATATATTCAATTATCCTTTTTCATAAAATTGTTAGTATTTTAATATCAATGGGAGTTGTAGTGAGATTAAAATTAAGAAAACATTTTTCCTACTAAATAAATTTGTGTTGAAGGTCAAAAATTGCACGACACCAATATTGTAGTCTAATCATTTTTTCTAAATAACTTAATGTCTTATTTAAAATTAATAAGAAATTTAATTTTGTCCTAGTTATAATAAAATATATAGTTTAATTGGTTTTTAACCACTGTGTGTAATTAAACCATAATAAAAAATTAAAATAAAAAATATAGAATAAAATGTGCCAATTTTTTTTAAATAAATTATAGTTTTATAAGGAAAACATATTTGTAATTTTTTGAATATATTATTTAATTTCATATCTATATACTTAACTATTAAACATCTGGTTTATTAAAGAAAGTACGTAAATAAAATTATTCCATTTATATTCAATATTTTGATTTTGTTAATATTTTTTGTGTGTTAATGTAGTTTTTGTTGAAATTTAACACAAGATTATATTTCTAGCACAGTAATAAAGATTATCAAATGAGCATTATGAATATTCAAGTATTAGTAAATGAAATAAATATCGTAAAATTAATTGAACTAATTTATTAAAGAATTTTTTTTATTTTAATTTTGATAAGATGATAAGGTATTATTAAACTATCAGATTTATCAGATTAGATCAAATATTTTCCAAACATATAGCATACAGATGTAAAGTGTAAGTTTTAAATTTTTTAAAAAAATATATTATTTATTTATTAAAATATTTTCATTTGTATTATATCTGTTAATTTATGGGATTTTTCTATTACCGATCATACTAGAATTTAAGCATCCCATTACATTTACGTATATTACAACATAACTTTCCACCCCTTCATGTGTTCCATTTCATTTAGTCTTACAAAAATAATTTTCTACTATAATTCTGCTTAGATCAATCAACATTTTATATGAAAATGACACTATATACGAAATTCATAATATATTCATTAAATTTTTACTTCTTTATTGATTATGATAGTGGCTTTGCAATCAAAGCTATCTAATATTTTTAAATTATCTAATCCATTTTTAATTTCAATAAAATTACAACCATAAGACAGTGTTTCAACCTAATTTTAAAATTTATTGACATTATTGATAATAAATTGAATAATATCTTTTGATATAAATATTATGTTTATAAATTTTCAATAAAAAAATATATATTATATAATAAATTTTTTTATCTTTTCATATTTAAATTTCTCTTTAATTTGTAATGAAATCATGTGGCGCTATATTTTCAATCTTAAAAAATATCATTCTTATGAAGTAAAATATCACTAAATTGTCATGTAAATAAATGGCATATTGTCTTCTGTATACAAACAAATTATCCTTTAGTAACAATAAAATAAATATTTTAATCAACACAACTATGAAAGTATTAGGTATTTTTAATTACGCTATCACAAACTATTGTATATTAAAAAAAACAGTATCAATTATAAACTATTTTTTGTAAACAATTAACGCTTAAATTCAATGATACCTTCTATAATAAGGAGAAAAAATGGAAAATAATTTAATTAAACATGAAAATCAGAATAATTTCACATTTTAATTAGTAAAAAAGTAAACTAGAATTCCACCTTATAGGTACCGATAACAAAATATGAATAATAGTCTCCATTGCCATAATAAAGTGATATAATCTGATAAAGACAACGTATTGTATTATCTAAATTTACTTTTAATAAAATATTATAAATATTAACTTAGAAAAATAATGTTTTAACATTTTATGTCTAATAATGATTTGTAAATGTATGCTTGATAAATGAATCAAATAATTTCATGATTCCATTGCTTAGTGTACATTATTTTATCAAAAATTTAATTGATCCCATTGATTTCATATAATTTAGCCAAATTTTATTGTAACAGGTAAATTATGTAAATTATTTCTAGTAAAAAAGAATAACAATCATTTTATAACTAAAATTAATTTTACCTTGTTATTATATATATCATTTGTTAAATAAATTTTAGTTAACCAAAGATATATAAGAATATAAACAATTATAGTTTATAGCTAGGTTACTTTTTAATATATTGGTGATTATTTATGATTTTACTACATTAACAAATAATGTAAATGTCGTAATTTTTTGTGATATTGAATATCCATATATTTTATTATAATAATTAAGGAATGTAGTAAAAATTTTGAAATTAATTGAATAAATGAAAATCATTATCATATTACTTGATGTCAATATAAAATAGATCAAACAAATGCCTTTTACATATAATATATAGCTATTAAGTGTTAAAAAATGAAGAATTTAACTTTAATTAGTAAATATATCGTGACAAACAATCTATGTTGTTTAAAAAATCAGATATTATTTCAAGAGCAAATATCTTTAAATCGTAATAATGGTTAAGAAGATAGATTTCAAATAAAGTAAAAATTATTACATTTTTTTATAACATCTTTTAAAAACACCATAATATTAAAGTTAAAAATTTAAAAAAGGCTTATCAACATATTTACTTTTTTATAAAGTACTACACTATAAACACAAACAATTTAATTAAAAATTATGAATTTTTATATTTATTTTAATTAGCTAGAGAAATAATAAGACTTTTATTGTTCTAAAAATTTACAAGTCCATTATTTTAATAAAATGAAAAAAAAATCAACATTTAACATTAAAATAAAAAGTTTTTGGTAGATATTTACCCTATATATAATGATAAAATTTTGTTTATAACATTTAACTATTAAAAAAATACATAAAATCAACATTACTTTCTCTATTGAATTGAAACATTTATGAAGCCCATGTCCATATGCAATCATAATTTGCGCAAGCGCATTTAACAACATTAATTGTAATTGTTCACGTGCAATGGTACTGAAAAAGCTTGATATGAGAATAATGTCTACACTGGAAGGGGCTGTAAAAAATAATCATCGTTCAATAATTTTTATTATTGGAGAAAAAGCTAGAGATCAAGTTATATAATAATTTAATATATATCAACTATAAATTTATAAAAACTAGGTTGTAATTCTTCACCATTTGCTTTCTAAAGCACAAATAAAAGCAAGACCATCTGTATTATGGTGTTATAAAAATGAGCTAGGCTTTAGTTGGTATAATTGTGTGAGTTGTGATGAAATGTATAATTAATATTGTAGTCATCGAATGAAGAAAATGAAAAAATTGCAAAAACAGTTGAATAGTGGTATTAATAATGTAAATGAAGAAAATCATTTTGAAGTCTTTGTAATGTCTACTAAAATACGATTTACCTACTATAAAGAAACTCATAAAATTTTGGGTAATACATTTGGTATGCTAGTCTTACAAGTATTTTCACAAAAATATATATTTAAGAATATAATTAAAAAAAATTTGATATTTCTAATAGGATTTTGAAGCAATTACTCCTAATATATTGGCTCGAACAATAGAAACTGTTGAAGGAGGTGGTTGTGTTTGTATCTTGTTAAATAGCATTGAAAATCTCAAGCAAATCTACACTCTAACAATGGTATTTGTTTAAAAATTTTATTGTTTTCTCCTATAAATGTATATAGGATGTACATAAGAGATATAGAACTGAATCACACAATAATATAACCCCACGATTCAATGAAAGGTATAGTTTAATAGATAATCTGATATGGAATTACTGAGTTTGTATATCTTAGAATGTTTTTATCATTATCTAACTGTAAAAATTGCCTTGTATTGGATGACCAATTAAAAGTTTTACCATTATGTGATTCACTACATAATTCAGATTTAATATCACATGTCATTAAGCATATATCCATATTTAAATATATAATTTATTATATATGCTAATTCTGTAGGAATCTAATGAAAAATTTATTAAAAACGAAAAAGAATTAAAACATTTAAAAGAATCATTTACTGATGTAATACCTTTTGGATTATTGGTAAATGCTTGTAGAACCTTAGACCAGGCTAAGAATCTATTGGTATTTGTGGAATCATTACCAAAATTGAATCAACGACAAATAATATCACTAACAGCAGCTAGAGGCCGTGGTAAATCAGCATGTTTAGGATTAGCTGTTGCAGCTGCTATATCATATGGGTATTATGATTTATGCTTTTTAATGTCCAAATGATTTCCAATATTTATAACACATGCATTAGAGTATCAAATATCTATATTACATCCCCTGAAGTAGAAAATGTACAAACCCTTTTTGAGTTTATAATTGTGGGTTTCAAAATGTTAGAATTTCAAGTATAATTAATAAGACTAAAACTATAGTAATTTTTATTGTTCTAACGTTTTACATCTAGGAGCATGCAGATTATGAATGTATTTCCTATAAAAATAATGATATAAACTTAATACATAGAATTAATGTGTTAAGAGAGCATAAGCAATGCATTCAAGTATAATATTTTTTTTATTATATTGATGTAGTTTTTTTTAAACATTATTTATAGCACATGAATCCTCAAAAGCAAGAATTGATAGGTATAGCTGATATTGTAGTGATTGATGAAGCAGCTGCTATACCATTAAATATTGTAAAAAATATACTAGAAAATAACCAAACTATTTTTATGGCATCAACAACTCACGGTTATGAAGGTACTGGAAGATCTCTATCATTGAAACTCTTAAAACAACTAAGAGAACAACCATCATCTAACTTGATAGAATTAAAACTTGAAGAATCAATAAGATATAGTAGTTTTTGCCCCATTGAAAACTGGTTAAATGAATTGTTATGTTTGGAAGATACTTTGTCTATTGATAATTCGTCATCCAAATGTTGCTATACCCCTGAAAAATGCCAACTGTAAGTGTTTCTAATATTTATTGAAATTATTTTACTATTTTATCAAATTTTTATACTTGAATGATAAAATTAAGCATTTTTTTAGATATTACGTAAATCGTGATACATTATTTTCTTATCACAAATTATCTGAAAAAATTTTAAGTGATCTTGTTTCAGTTTATGTATCAGCTCATTATAAAAATTCACCAAATGATCTTCAAATGTTAGCTGATGCACCAGCTCATCATCTATTTTGTCTTGTCTCTCCCATTGAAAACTGTCTTAAATTGGATGAATTACCAAAAATTTTATGTGTTATACAAGTAAAAACATTATGTGTTGTTTTTTAATTCTTACAACTGACATATTGTATTAGATTGCACTTGAAGGAAAAATTTCAGAATCTTCTATGAGCAAGGCAATATCTCATGGAAAAAGACTACAAGGTGATCTTATACCATGGGTTATATCTCAGCAGGTATTTAGCTCAAATACTTTTATTTTTTTGATGATAATGATTGTCATATAGTTTTGTGATAATAGTTTTGGAGAATTATCAGGAGCTAGAATTGTTCGAATAGCAACCCATCCCAATTATATCAATGTATTAAGCATGACATAAATTATAAATTTTATCTTAATAAAATGTATAACACTTTTCATATTATATATTATTAGCTTGGATATGGTACCTACGCACTGTCTCAAATGATTAATTACTTTCAAAATATTATTCCTACAAAACCACAATTAACAGTTGAGCCTTCATCTAATACAGAAAATCATTCTATAACTGAAACGCTTAAATCAAACAAAAATTTTGGTGCCTTATTTATGAAATTTGAGGATTCACCATTGAGTAACTATTTATTGAACTATCTTGGTGTATCTTATGGCATCACTCCCGAGTTGTACAAGTATATTATTTAATTTTAAAGCATTTTAATTATTTTTCATTCAAGGTTTTGGAAAAAGAATAAATTTGTTCCATTATATATTCGTCAGACCAAAGTATAATATTTTTTGTGTATAACATTAACTGAATACTTGTAAGAATGAAATTACAGCTGAAAATACCTGTATAATGCTGTATGAATTTGAAAATCGTGATAATATTAAGGAAGGGAATTGGTTAGATTTATACTTTGAGGGTAATTTCTATATATAGTTAACAATAAAATATCACTAAATGGTTTATGTAGATTTTAAAAGACGTTTTATCCGACTTTTAGCATTCAATTTTAGATCAATTAGTAGCTCTTTAGCTCTATCAATTATACATAAGTATACTACCAATAACAGTGTAAAAATTCAAAATAATTCTACAATTTCTAATTCAAACACTGAGTTAACAAATAGTCGTATATATTAGTTAGTTATATCTTTTACTAGTTATCATAGCAAAATTTATTGAATAGAGACCAATCAACAGGAATTTACACACTTGTTTACATTATATGATTTAAAACGTCTTGAAAACTATTCAAATAATCAAACAGATATCCACATGATTATGGACTTAATACCTAAAAGTGATTTACATATTACTTCAGGTTTTTAATATTATGACCACATAAATCATATATAGTTGCTCAGCTGTATTTTGAAGATAAATTTTATCCAAATATTAAATGTTCAATGATACAACAAGTATTTAATCTTTAACTATGGTTAATTTTCTAAATTATTATTAAAGGCCATCCTATTATCTATGGGGCTTCAATACAAGCCAATAGAATTGATAGAAAATGAACTTAACTTACCAAAAACTCAGCTTTTAGGTCTATTTAATAGAGTCATAAAAAAGATATTGACAGTATTGCTATCTATTTATGTTTTAATTCGCATTAAACTATCAATTTTTTTTAGTTTTTAAATAAAATAAATGAATGCAATGACTCAACAAGAACTGAGAATCATTCACATCCTCCTAAGTTATGTATTACTGAACAAAATCATGAAACATCTGCTAAAATTAAGTGAGTTATAACATTTTTTATTATATATATATAAATAATTCTAATTTACAAATAGTCACTCAAAATCAAAGAGAAAACGAACAATCAACTATAATACATAACAAATGTATAATTGGTAGTAGTAGTAGTAGTATATTGTATTGTTACTTTATAGAATCTATATTTCAAACAAAAAAAAAGGTTTATATGTTTTAAACAATTATTGCGTAGATAAAATGAGTAAATACTAGTTTTCTAATAATTTTTGGCTATTTCTAACACAACGCAATACATTTTTTTTAAATAATCCATGATAATCTTCCCGCCATTGTTTCTTATAACAAAAACAAAATAATTTTATGTGAAAAGAATAAAAAACAATTACAGCAGCATCAACATTAGCAGGCGATTTATCATTTGGATCTGAGAGCATAGAAATAACACTTACAACAATAGTTTCTACAGTGTGGACAGGATTCCACCGTTCACTAGCACGTTCATATCCATATGTATCTTCACCAGGATCGTGCAAAATACTTATACAAACATAGCCATCAACACCAACTAACGATATGATAATGGTTAAAATAATTTTTTACGATAGGAACTAAACAATATTATACTATTTGGATGCCATATTTCACTTATAAATTTCATAACAGGAGGTTTCATTGGATATTCAGGTGGAAAATCGAGTATCGCTCTAAAAAAACCTCCTTCACTACACATAAATGTTAACAATATCATCCAAATTGTATTAAAATTTCTTTACTAAAATGTATCTGGTGGTCCCATTATCATTACTTCCCATTTAAATAAGTTTTCATCATCAACCAATCCAGCTGAAAACCCATCCAATGGTTTTTTATTAAGTTCTTAGTAACAGAATATTAATAATATAATAAATATTAAAAATACCAGCCAGTTGCTTTTTTAGCAGTAATGTAGCTCTATCGAAGGACATTCTCAGATCTTCGGCACTTTTCCAAATGAAACGATAAATTATTCTCATATTATAAAACTGCTTATTGTAATGTATAAATTATGTTAATTCAGTTTCTATGATTTTAATTATTGTTACATTATTAAAGAATTATCATTCAAGTTTCTTATTTTATATTTTGTAAAATAGAATCAAATATAATCATTCTCGGACAATTTCGGAATTCTTAATGCGACTACTTGAGGTGGTAGAACATTATTGTCAATTGTTTGTTGTATATTCATCTTTAAATTTCTATTCCAAAAGAGAAAGGTTTGTCATATTTTTTATGGCAATTATATCAATGCTGTTTTGGATATCGATTGCAAAAGTTTTGATAAATAATTTGCTATTTTAAAAGTAATTTGTTTGTTTCAATGACTATATAACTCATTACCTTTATACATTTACTTATTTAATTTATTAAAATTAATAAATATTTAAAATTTTGTTATTACTCACAAATTAATCACATTAAAATAATAGTATCATTATGCTCTTACACTATTATTATTATTATTATTTAAAAGAATAATATTCACTTTTAAATATATTATTTAATGGCTAATCTATAAATTGGAGAAAAAAATATTTTTATAGCTAACAATGTTTCATTATCCATATAGTTATGATAATCAATGCTTATCATACTAAAATTCATATTATAGGGCATGGTTATTTTCAAAGTAATTCAAATAATCCTCTCCTTACCACATCAAGTCTATTTTATCTAATAATCTGATACAATTTTCTGGTTACTCATATACTATTTCAAACAAAAAATATCATAAATTACTATTAACACATATAACATTAACTCAATCGTTATATTTTGGCCTATTTATTCTAATGTTTATACTACATGGATTGTATGAGTTGGTATGGTTTATGAATAAATCATATATCTATAATTTTTCTGGTTTATAACACTAATGTATACACCATAGTGCTAAATTATACTATACTCATACTTGTTATCATTATTTATTAAATTTTAAGCTAATTCATTATAATACTTCAAGTAAATAGTGTTTTCTATTAAGATCATTTTAATTATGAAATGGTTGCATTTCAAATCCACTCATTGGCTGTCTTTACACATGTAGTACTCTAGGGATTTACAATTTGACTGCTTCAATAATTTAAAAAAGTACTTAAATAATCTTATTTTCTCTTAAGAGAACATTTAAGGATTTAAAATAATGGTATCATGGAAGTCGTACTTTTCCGTATCAAATCGCACTAATTATCAAAGTGGGGATGTTGTCGCCTAAAACGTAGCTGTGTATACCTACGTACATTTTTACAGAATGAATGGTTTTACATAAGTTGAGATGTGAAATACATAAATAAGCAAAAATTTACTATTATATGAATATCCTTATCTACATATCTATCTTGACAACAATTAATCCGTGTGATTAAGATATTTTACTAGCCATTTTATTAAAATATAAACACAATTTATTTTTTTTAAATACTCACACTTATATATGATATACCATACTGAGTAAATAAATTAAAACCAGTTTATTATTTTATAATAGTTTAACTTTCTAAAAAAACTATAGAATATTTTATTTGTTTGGATTGTGATGTATATATAATAAAATGAACTA
>JRUX01001119.1:0-14670 GCA_001407235.2 Kudoa iwatai
AAACTAATGATTGACTATGTTGCTCTAGTATTCTTATATTGAAAACATACCAACAGATTGTTTGGAAAAGTTGTCGACAAACAAATCCAACCCTTGAAGAAGACATTTCACACCACTAGTAACAATTGGCATCATAAGGATATCGGTGGTTACGCTAGTAACGAATGATAATGTCATTTTATCAGAATATTTTGTGTATGTTGTTGTGCACATGTGGTTCAATTGGTAAGAATCAATGTTCAACTCATCAGTGACAGTTTTATTATTGTTATCCACAGAATTTATATCCTATAATAACTAAAATAATGTGGATCATAATAAATTGTATTACTATTTGCTTTCTTTTCAAAAAATATGAAAAGAATCGATATATTATATTGTTTATTAGACAACGGCTAAAAATCACGATTGTGTAAGTAACAAATCGCTGATATAAATTGAGTGGTCTAAAACATTAGATGTCAAATGTATCTATGTTTACATGAAATTAACTGAATATTATTTAACTATGGTATAATATAGTATAAATAAAGACTAAATGAACTTATTATATAGCTATTTAAGAAATTATTTAAATCAGATTAGCTATAGATAACACTAATTGAGATAAAAATAACATTATAAACAACCTTGAAGATAAATATGAAAAGGAATAATTTCTATAGCGACGACGTCTAGATAGGAGTAATTTGGTACCTTCAATAACAAAGAACAACGGACCACGAATTCCATTCACAGAGTCACTCTATAATACATAAATTGATTATAAAGTGATAAAATTTGTATATTAGCTTACCAATATACAATCAACTAAAACTGTTGTATAGAAAGGCGCAATTAAAAAATTTGCCAAACTAAATCTAATTATAGCATTTTTATAAAGTATAAAGTGATTACCATCTTTCTAGAAACAGTAATGGGCTGCTTAACCATCTACTAAATCTAAATGTTTTTAAAAAATATATTGTCAACTTTTTAATAATATTTACATATATTTTTGAGTTATAAAACATAAAAATGTGTCACCAACACTAATAAGTCCACTCAAGATAATATAACTAGGAAAACCTTTCCATAACATCGTACCACCCTTAAAATTGATTTCATTTTAAATAATGTTTGTTTAGTATTAAAACAAAATTACACCAACAAGATAGCTGCTATAAAGCGAATTAAAGACAGTCCATGGAAAGTAATAATTCGGATAGGGGTTGCTCATTATCTTCAGTAAAAAAAATAATTTAAATACATAGATAATTTTATTAGCTTTTAATTTTTTTATAAATAAAGTATCAATATAAATCTATTAAAAAAATATTATTTTTGTACTTGTGATGCTATATATAAGTTATTTATAGGAAACGCCACTATTTCTTGGGTAAATTGACTAGATTTATAAATAACAATTTTTAATTCTATTATATATTCATATAAATCTGGAGGTATACCACATGGTGCAAGATACTACACCAACTAATTCATCCCATTTTAAATAAAAATCTTAAAAAAAGATTAATATTAAAATGTATTTTAACTTGATGTATTAGGTAAGGACCAGTTGATTCTTCAAGGCTATAATCCATTTGAGTTTCATCATTTTTTATTGCCAATGATTTCATGGACTTTTCTTCATCTGATTTTGTAATAACTCTTTCGTACATTTTCCCAAATGTAGGATATCTTTTTTTTTATTAACAATGAAATTAGATTAATCCAATTGTACAACGTACTTCACAAACAACCACGATCACCGCACATAAATGGTTTAATTGTCGGATGAAATCGGTAGAATAATGATTCATTTAATATTTTTTGTCTGATGAAATTCTATTGAAGATATTAGAAGAAATGTGGCTGAATTGCCATTAAATAAATATATTAAAAAGTTATATATACAATGATATTTTGAATATAGTGTTTTTTTGAAAGAAAACTTATTTTTAAAATGTGATGTGACTTAGAAAATGGTAAAATCATCTTTTTAATTTATTCTTATAGTTAAGCATTATTAATATTCATGAATAATACATGTGAATAGTATTTTGAATCATTAGGAGTGATCCCGATGAATTGGCGGCATCTTCTTATTTATGGTATTTGTGTCTATATGAATGTAATTTACTATTTAATACTATTAACTATAGTAGTAATATGTTGTGACAAACTAAAAATTGAGTATTAAAAAAATATTATGAATATTTTATGATACTTTTTGTTTCAAAAATGTTACTTTATTGGTTATAATAAAATGTTTACAAATAACAAGTTTATTCCTTAGGTTACAACAAAATTCACACATAAATTATAGAGCCAATTGTACGAATCCATTTAAAATAAAATTTTACACTATAAAAAAGCAGTATTCTTTAAATATTTCATCATTCAGTGGAAACTATTATAAATACATATGCAAAAAATAGGTAGTTTTTTTTATAATTAATATAGGCCATAGTATATAAAATATTTTAATGAAAAATTAATCAACTAAAAAAAGGTTTAAAATTCATTCATTCTGTTTTAATAAATTTTTATAATAACATATTTTATTTATTTTACCAAAATAATAGGTTATAATAAACATCATTGATCATCTAAACAAAAATTAGTATTTAAACATGAAAATATTCACTTTTCAACATTATTTTCATTAATTTTTGATTTAAAATCTATTCATTTGATTCATCAAATTATAGGTTAAAATAATGCACATGCTAATCTATAAATAAATGAAAATAAAACATATTGTACAAGATTGTCTGTTATTTAACCTTAAATAATAAAAAAACGATATATATTTATAAATTATACTAAAATGATGTATTAATTATATTTTTATGCTTAAAATTCTAATAAACACACAATATCAGCATATTTAATAATTTTTTTTTTAAATATATCTTTACTAAAATTTATGAATGATACTAAAATATCACCGAAAAATATACTTCCAGTGTTATACATTCAATTATTAGCATGAATCACTATGATTGGTTGCCATTTTTCTTTAATAGATAGTATAAAAAAAATAAATGTAATATAATTTTTCTATTATGCACTAATATGTTAACTAATCATTACATGCAATGATTCTATTGTAATTGTAAAAAATAAAAATTACCTGCATTACACATTATATAACTAATTAATTAAACTTTATTTAAATTTTAAATCAATCTTTATAGTCACTTTATAGATGCATAATATTTATTTATACCATTAAATCAATTAAGTCTAACGCATGCGTAATGATATTATTAACTAACTACTATAGCGACTATCATTTTTATATTTAAAGTTTATATATTTGATAAAAAAAATTATTTATTTAGATTTTGTAAGAATTTAAAAAAATAATTTATTATGTAAATATTAATAATTGATTTTATAAGGTATTTGTTTTCTATTAATGTAATTATATTACTTTTAAATAGAAATAAGGTAAAATATATTATAAAATATTTTGTAATACTTTAAAAGTGTTATCGTAACACTTTGATTCCGAATTCTAAACTAAGCCTAACGATTAGTTTGATCGTGTGGTCACTCATTTCATTTAGTTTACCTGACCATATCATTAATAGTTTGTATTATTTATCTGAAGAAGATAAATAATTATGGAATCTACTTCTAATCATAATTCAATTTTATATGATATTGATGGAGAATTAGATGATAGTCAGATTCAACAATTAAAACAAGCATTTGACCAATTATTTGTTGACTACAGCAATATATTTGATGGAATAAGTGATAATTATCAGTTTGTTAGATATTATGGTTGGCTATGCAAATGTAATCAAGTTCTTGATGTTGTACAAAGAACTGACAAAGTATATTACCTTGTAGTTTTGATAATTTGTTGCAGTTATGACTTCAATCTATATGGTAATTGTTTAGAAAATTTTTAGTGAAAATCTTCGTTTATTATCAGCATATGTTGCTTTACTACCACAAAATCCATTTGATTCAACATCAAGAATTCAAGCAAGAGAATTGTGTGATCGATTCTATTCTATTACACATAGTTATCCAATTGAAAGTACACTAAAAAAACTTTGGAAACCTTCTTCTTTTTTAAAGAAATCTCTTACACCTACAGAGATGTATCTAATATTTTCTTTTGTTTTTAAATGCATATGATAACATTCTTGATTGTTAATTAGTACAGTACGTAAAATATATTACGAGTTACTTTAACAACAATTATAGTTAATTAAACATAATTAATTAAATTTTTTATATCATTTAAATAACAATAAAACTAAATATCTTTTAATAACTACTATTATTATGTAATTAAAGAAATACAATTAAATAAATAAGTTTATTATTATTTAATTTATTAATTAATTACCTATTTAATATTTAGGTAAAATTAAATGAATACCGCGTGATAAAAATTAAAAATAAAATAAAACATATTTTATTTTGTTATATAACTTTATAACATTCATATTGTAAAAAATATTAATATTCATAGTTATATAATAGTTTTTTTTAGGAATATTATCTATTTTAAAGCATATTATGAATGTAGATTGGCTAGAAATGTAATTTAATCATAATTGTTCATTAATTACAATATTTAATTGTTATTTTAAGGATTTAAAAGTATACCTTGGTGAATTAAGTCAGTTGTACAAAAATTTAAACAAGGTAATGTTATGATTATAAATCTCATATGCAAGTTAATGTAAGCATATATAATGTTATTTTATATAGGTAGAAGATGTTGGTATCATACTTGAATCATTAGAGTTGGTAATGAGCTCTAAATATTTTTATGAGAATAAAAATTATCTATCATATTGGATACAAGTTATTATGAAAATGCTTTTTGATTCAGTATACAACTATGGTATCAAATGCCAAATTATTGAAGTAATGAATATTTTATAATGTTAATGTTACACACAATTTCTTTTTCTTCTTTTTTAAAGCATTATATGTTTGTAATATAAATTTCATTCTATTTTTTAGAATTTTTTTAGTATTATTAATTATTAAAGGAAAGGATTATGTGTATAAACGTGTATTTGTGTTATGAATTAAGTTTTTAATTATGATTGTTATAATTTGTGTATATTTTATCAAGATATTAAAAAAAATTATTATATCTTTGAAAACAAAAGATGAAAATATAAGAAAGAATGTTTTTACACTAATAGAAAAAAATACATACAATCTAATTGAAAATATATTAATACGACGAAAAAATCATCATATTAAATCAGTTGATGATCATTTCTTTAATTACACTTTTCAATATGTATTCCCTTTAATACAGACTCATATCACTGATATACTTATATACAGCTATTTTATGGTAAATTTTTATTTTATCTATTATTTCTCATATATATGTACATATAGAAGAGTAAAAATGTAGAATATTTTAGTACTTATCTGCTTGAATTGGAACATTTATTGGCCTCTTATTCTTCTATTAATAGAATAATTGAAATTTTTAACGTATTTTACCTTATTTTTATATATTTCTAATTTCTCCTCATCTTTTAATAATTATATGAATTAATAATCTAAATGAACTCTATATTACTATCTTAATATAATATATGTGTATTTTGTGTGTGTAAACGATTTTTAAATGCAGTTATTATTATGATTATATCTATAATCATTATCACTTAACATAGCCATACTTTGTACACATTCACACTACTAATCACATTATTATATAGTTAGCTCTCAACTTTTTAAAGTTATGCGGTTGTGATAATGTAGAAAAATATTTTGTTCAATACACTGTAAGCCTTTGTGAAATTGGTATAAAAACCAATGATGTCAATACAATTGGCTACTATCAACAAGTGTATAAATTTATGAAAAAATTAGTTGCTGATAAAATAAACGATACATCTAAAATTTTTATAATAAATGAATTTTTTAATCGTCTTAAATCACTTGATTATATTAATCAAACGGACCAAAAAACTCCCACTTTAAAATATTCCAACAATGAAAAATCAGGGAAAAAAATAACTTTATTTATCTATCAGAGCTATTTGTGTTGGAAAAAATACTTTTTAATATTTTTATGTGTATGTGCTCAACACTTTGGACCCATTGGAAAACAAATATTTGTAAAACCACTTAGCAATGATCAAGGTATTAATCATAAGTATCATTATAATTGGGATGATTACATAAAAATTTCCTCTATTATATTTTTTATAGGAAATATATTAATAGATGAAATTATTCATTGGTTGTCTTGTGATATCCATGATATTATATTCTACGTAATTATCGCATTGAAATACATTGTTGAATATAATCCACTTCTTTTAACTTATACACTAAACAAATGTATTTCCAAATATCTTGAATTCAATTTTACACTCTCTAATAAAACTCCTGGTCATCTTTATGCTATTGCTTCCATGGTTGCCATCGCATCAAACAGTCAGTATGGTGTTCCACACCAAGTCATTAGAGTAATGATTCGTCTTTAATTTTATATCATACCTTTAAACTATTTTTTTAGAAAGTATTTGATATAATTATGATATTAGCCGAGCAAACATCTAATCATAACAGTTCTATTGATGATACTGTGTTAATGGATTGTAAACGTATCATATGGTTAACCATTTCTGGTATATGCATGCTAGGTAACAATTCTAATTACATAATTACTTCATTTTTATTTTCTCATATATAATTTAAAGGTAGCCAGATTGTACAACATTTTAATAGAGATATTTTCAACTATTTTTCCATGACTTATGATATTAGAATTTTCAATGGATATGCCAATATCTCTGATCTTGATTATTGTGATGTAACTTACTCACTAATTGGTAATGATTATTCCATTGCATTTTCCACTTTATTAGCTTAAAATTTAAAATTAAAAGTTAAATAATATTATCCTTAATAATATAATTCAATTAATACATGCATATTATTGCTAAATTGTATTTAACACCATTCTTTTTTAACGATACCATTAAAATATTTAGTTTCTTTGCTTATAATTTCCTTCTGCAGTTATTGAAACTAATTCTTTTATATAAATATGATTTTTTAAGTTATAAATTATTTTATTAAAGTTTTAAATACACTATTTTATTCATTAAATAAATATTTAGCTTTATTTTCTCATATCTAACTAATCATACAATAAAAATGTGTATATTTACACTTAAATATTATAAAAATACAGTCGTTGTATAAGGTTTTTAATTTAACAATTTGTTAAAGTTACATAGTTTTTTTTTCAATAAACGCTTGCAGCTACCATTGCAAAATTAAGCATTTTTGAGAGAAATAAAGTAAATACATGTAGCAAAAATTAATTTTCAAACGAAAATAATCATCAAATACACATTTAGTTAGTTTATTGTATTTTTTAATAGAATTAGCTTTATCTAATAAAGAAATCAAATTATTTGAGTTAAATAATGATAGATAATAATTAGTGTAAAATACTATGTATATTGAAAATATTTGTGTATTTTTATATGAATCTTAACTGAATATTTTATAAATAATTATCTTAATTTTAATTTGTATAGCTATAAAAAATTATGCCAAATTCTGCCCACAACTCATTGATGATATGGTTGCCAAAAAATTAAATAAGTATCTCCATACTGCCCTTGATTTCATACGTTCCTATTACTATAATCACTACTATAATTATTCTTTTGATAATAACAAAAAACAGAATGAGGCAAGCAATATACATAAAAAGTTTGAATCAACTGTTTGTTCATCTAACTTGGACCTAATATTTTCTATATTCTTCAATCTTTTACTTGAATTAAAAGATATATTTATTTTACATGGAAGTAAGCTTACGAGTAAAATACTATTATATATTATTTATTCTATTTCTTTAGTTGATTTGTATGTTAACGCTGGAAAAATTTGTTTTAGAATTTTATCATCATATAACACTCCTTCATCACTTATTTATGAGCCTCAATCAATATACAACCAAATTCATCATTGCCCTATATATCCTATTCACCAAAGAATAGCAAATAATCCATTTAAATTTTATCAAGAAGTACATCTAGCATAGATAGCAATTCTTATTATATATTAATAATAATTCCCTACCTACTATTTAGATTAATAACGATTCCAATAACTATAATGATTATTTTTTGTCATTATTTCCTGTTATCATTGAACCAATTGATCAAGTCTTTCAAACTTAAGCAATTGTACTACAATATTATTATTTTATGTATATATTTAGGTGGAAAAAATTATGAATTACGGTCTACCAATAAGCACAATAACAATTGATAGCGTCATTCAATTTTTGGGTAATATCATGTGTTTTTTACCTAATGAAGATATTATCATGTTCAGTGGAATGATATGTGAACATACCCAAAAATCTAAATCAAATTATTCATCTCTTCAAGAATATTTCAATACACAATCTAATTGTCTACTGGTATATATTATATATTTGAAAGAATGTTTAAAAATTAGAAAATACATTGATGATGAAGATTATACTATCATGATTTATGATTGTATTTGTTTTTGGAAAAGTTTAAACTCTCCATTAATACAATGCTTGGTAAGTGAAGTTGTTGGATTGTATTTTGCAGTTACACGAAATATTACCTTGGCAGTAAAAACACTTGTCAGTGATTATCGTGTAGCAGTATCCAATCATGATGAGCAACTGGTTGCTGGTTCCATCCTTTCAATAGCCAATATTCACTACAATTGCAAGCATGATGATATCGATAGCTATTTGGATACTAATATAAAATTAATATTAAGCTTTTCCAATACATCCATATCTTGGATCATACAACACTGGTCAAGATATGCATTGTACCTAGTGTTACCACATATAAAATCATTACCACAAAATCTCATAGAATTTTTAATATTAAATATTTCCAAAGCAATAATGAATACTTGTGGTTCATATATTCATAATATTTATGATTTAAGTAGATGCTTATCGAGTATGATTGAATTTGGTCTGGGTATGAATGTTTTTTCGTACAATGAGTTGGCAATGATTGAAATGTGTTTACGCATGCTGAAATCATCATCAAACGATTTTATAACTTCAGAATATTTTCATATTTCAAGATTCTATCAACTTTATAAACAGTCATTAAAAATAGATTATTCTGATAATGGTAGTAGCTTAGATGAGAAAAATGATAAATTCTTAGGATATTCTACTATTAAATTGGATCATTGTTTCTACCACCAAGAATCACAATATTATACTAATAATACTAATTGTATTGATTTTACAACTAATATCATCAAACTTATTCAATCACCAATAGAACATTTATTACCTTTTAATAATGATCAATACATTTTTGATCCAAATTATATGATCTATACATGTTTCAAATACTTGACTAAAAATCACCCACATATATGCATGATAAATGCTACAAATCTCCTAAAACAATTGACCCAACTGTATCCTCATAAGGTTTATCAGTTGATACCTACTATTAAAAATGTAATAACATACTTGGAACATCCGATGTATGTCATTACTCAAGGATTGGAAGGATATCTTTTTGGATTGTTAGATGTATTACATGATTGTGAAACTGCTATTAAAAATATTAAAATATCTATTAAATCCCTTATTAACTATGCATTAAAATCAAAAATCATATCCTTTCATAAATGGTTTTTTGTATTACAAAAGGTATATATAGTTAATATAGCTAGCATATTATTATATTGTTAACATAACTAGGTTATTTCTCCTCCAACTACGAATATAACAGTATCAGTTTGCCATGCAGCAGCAAGTAGTAGCATAAATACTAAATTTCAAAAAAATTTAAATTTAACATTAAGGTCAACTAGTTATATATGGCACATCAGAAAAAGACGAAAACACCTATCAAACTAATGTTATTATGCCTTATTGGTCTACAAGGCTATATGCATTAACATTACTTGATGAAATATTAGTATGGTGTAGCGATGAGCACTGCAAACTTGACGATCCTGATTGTTCTTATCATAAAAGTATTTTTTTATATAAAAAATAATAATCTGTATAGTAAACTTATTGTATGTGGCTGTATATTAGAATAATTTATTTTTTATAGGCTCAATTATTTTATTATTATGGTTTATATTAATTTCATTTAAAATATAAATAATAAAATCTTATTTTACATGAAAAATATTTGTTATTATTCTTATTTTTAAAAGGTTAACCATCTTTAATTAAAATTAAATAGGTAATTAAAGCTATATGTTTATTATAAGACTGATTTACATTTAATAAATAAAAGTAGTTTATTTAAACACCTTTAAAAGCATAAAGATGTGAAATTACTATTGTTTTGAGATGATATTATTAATAAAAAGTTATAGCATTATATTTGTATAATTCTTTTTAGGAATAGAAATTTTTGAGCACTTATCTGAAATAATGAAAATATCATTAATTGCTTCACTATCTAAAAATGATGGTATTAGATTGGAGGGTTTAAAAATTATTAGCGTAAAATAATATATGAAATTAAAAATTTTGTGTATTGATGAATGTCGTTTAGAATATTATTAACGCATTTGGTAGTGTCACTGATCCGCGGTTTCCTAATCAACTATTCCTTGAGCAATACATTCTACAAGTCTCTTAGCCACTAAATTACTTAATCTTATTTACTAATTTGACATATTTTTGTCTGATTTAGATTAATAGCTCTTTAAAAGTTGCTTTGAAACAAAAGGCGGATCCAAATTCAACACTTTATGCCTGTAAAGTAGGTCAATTTTTGTCAAAAAATACATTTGTTTCATCATTATATTGTAATAAATCTATTAATGGTATTAGATTGTTTCCAGCTGGATTACGATTAAAATAAAGCAAAATCAATATACTGGCTGTGATGATATGTATGAACTGATTGATAGTGCTTTAGACCAATTTCAAAATAGTGGTGCATCACTTAATCATACAATTCATGGTGAAGCTGCCTACACTACTAGAATTCTTTCTCTTGTTGAATGTTTTGCAAATGTACTTACTTTTTATATTATATCATAAATTTTATCATGAAATTTATAATAAGGAGTTTAATTTGTTTAGATATATAATAATACATGTGGTTATTATCAAAAATACCAACATCTTATAGCAATCCAATCTAATTTTCCAGTGTGTCATACAAACCTTATAAACCAACATTTAAAATGTATCGGAATATGCTGTCTAACTGTTATCATTGATTGGTGCAAGATACCAACTATTATGGATGCAAAGAATGTGGATGTATTAGCATCAACATTTTTCTTTAAGTAAGCTATTAAATTTAAAACTTTTTTCTAAAAAAAAATATTTTTTTTATAAAAATTTATACTTTTAAACCTTTACTAAGTTATCTGTATTTGCTTATAAAATATCAATATCGTTTTATTTTGATTATTAATATATTCCACTATCTTAGATTAATAAATTTAACTTATTGTGTATCGTTATGAATTTTGAACCTTTTTTTATATCTTTAAATCAAGTAATTACCGTATGATTGATATTTTACATTATTTAGACTAGCAATTTTTTTCAATAAAATCCATTATATGCTATTTAATTGTAAATATTTGGTCTAAAGTTTTTTAATTGCTTGTTTATATTACAAAACATAACTATATGAATACGAATATAAATTAAACTAATTGATTTAAATAATTTAGACATATTATATCTAAAAATTTTAATAACTTTGTGGTTAATTATCTACCAAACACGCTTCTTATGAGTGTTCTTTGGTTGAAAAGTAATTTTTATGAGGTTTCTAGCGTTATTAAAGGTATACATTTATTGTATTGTTGATTATTTACACTAATTTTTGTTATATTATTTAGGTTGTACTTTTGGATTACCTCATACACTAAGTGATGCTGATATATGGAATTATTTATTTGCAATGATATGTTTTGTTCTTGTTGATATTTGTTATAATACTTCATTTATATTTAACAAAAATTTAATTTATGTAATCGATACATTGAACCAACTGCTGTATGTATTTTTCATTGAAAATTCTACATGCATATCCGAAAAAGTTGTTAAATAATAATTTATTTTAATTACTTTTTTATTAAAATTACCTATAGAATGATATATTATATGAGATTTTGGATGTTATTTTTCGTTTAATACTTGGTACTACTCAAGGAGATATTTATCCTAGTATTTTGGCCACTGTTGCAACAGTATTATAAATAATTTTGATACTTTCCATGTTATTTTTATATACAATAATTAGATCCTAGATATTACACAGAGATTAGATAAAAGTAATGACACATTGGCTCAAGGGAAATTTTTACAGAAAGTAACAACAATTATTATCTATATACTTAAGAATTTGTCATATGAAAATACTTTACCTATTAACCTCAAGAAAAATATTAAATATATATTTTTACCAAACATATCATTTTCACAATGTATATATATATGTTCATTAGAAATCCATTATTTTTATTTTAGATTCTGATGATATAATGATTATGATTTCTATCGTAGAAATTCTAGTTAGATGTTGTTCTATTGTTACGGACACTATCAGTGTTGATGGTAGTACTAGCATTCATTATATGAATCTTTATGTGTACATGATAACTCAATTGATGGGCATGATTTGTTGTGGATTGGATAACATTGTCAATATTTCCATATATGAAAGTCAAATATGGGAAATAAATGACTTACTTATGAAGTCTCTCTATCAATATGATCCAAAGTTTTTGCTCCAGTATTTTATATATAAGTTCATTTCATGGATTACAATGCTAATGATAATCTATTTTAGGTATTTGTTTATTTTACTTTCCAATTTTCAAAATAGTGGTAGCTCACTAGCTAACTCATTTCATATAAAGTTAAAATTGGCCATAAATTGTTCTACTATTGTTGAAAAGTGTGATCAAGATATGATAATAGTGCCACAATTTGTAAATATAGTTGATTCTTTTGTTAGTAGAGTACTTGATTTCACAAAATATCACGAATATTTATTAGAAGTGGTGCTTAAAGCAATAAAAAGCTCCATCTACAATAATACCATTCAACTATTAGCTTATCTTCTTTTAGAATATAACATAAATAAATTGAATGATTCCATTGTTAATGTTGGTAATAGTAGTGATTCAATAATAAATGAAAATCACTTTAATTATTTCAAAATTATCTACAAGATTTTCCATGCTATTTATTCAGTAGATAAAAAAAGATATGATATTGAGAATACTGCCAACTATATTCTATCATTTTCAGTTCCCTTTCTATTGTACATACTTGAATGTAACAGCATTAAGGATGACATACGAAGTGAGATCCTTATTACTCTACAATCATTGGGTAATGATTTTTCTTCTCATTTCAAAGAATATATGCTTAAAAATTCAAATTTAAAAAAAATGCTACAAGATAAATTGATTGAAAGGTCTAAAAATAATATTAATAAACTTAGTGATCGTAGCAACGTAATAAAACCACTAGCCAAACAATTTAAACAACTTTCTATGGATTTCAGTCATTTTGACTAAGATGTTCAATTAAATTAAAATCATAAATATAGTTTATTGACTCAATTTGGGATATATTTTAGTGTTACTACTATTTTTAGATTAAATATTACATATATATATACACTCATTTGATTCTCGCTACATTAGATAAACTGAAATTATTAAGATGAATGGAATATTTGATTTGAATCCCATCTCTTATTTTACTGATATCTTTTATTGATATAAAACTATGCCAAAGGAAACGTAGTGATATATATATATATGAAATATATTGACAACAAAAATGACTATTCTTATTTTTTTTTGAATAATAAAAGTAAAATTTAATTTGAATAGAAATAATGATTTTAAACTATTGTTATTATTTTAATATTTAAAGACATCTATTCTATTTATAGTCTATATCATAATATAGATTGTTTTACATTGCAAGACTTTTATTTATTTAATTAAAACAATACTAATAGCAAATTATTTTATTATTCTTCAAAATTAAAGTTTATATTGTTTGTTATAGTTAATATTATCTTAATAATTCGTTTTTTGTAAGCAATGAATAATAGTTGAATCTAAAAGAAAAAAAATATATTTTTGATCATTATTGTGCAAAAACATGTTTAATACTATTAATGGATGATATCTTAATAAAAATAACAATTACATTAAACTTGTTTCCACAATATTAGGTGTAGAATAACTATATTTTCTGTTAAAATAAAGATTTTTAACAATCTAATGATAAAAATATATAAAATGATAAATTTTAAAGATCATACAATTAAAATCCAATTATAGTGTAGGAGCGTGCACATTTAAACGATGAGTATAGCTAACGTACAAAAATAAAGTGATAAATTTTAGCATTCTTATAAGAAAAGTAATAGTTGGATGATTTATTTAGTATATAACAGGATCTTTTAATAGTTTTTGATATAATTTTATATGCATAATTAACATGAATCGGTAGTAATACACAAAAAATTTTAATAAAATTAAATTTATGTTTAGTTTAAATGAAACTTTATATTGATTTGGATTTATTTTTTCAATAGCCTACCGGTATACAATTTTTAATGAGATTAAACATTATGATTAATGGTCGATATATACCACCATTTAAACTTATAATCATTATAT
>JRUX01001120.1:0-29571 GCA_001407235.2 Kudoa iwatai
ATAATTGATTAAAAAAATAAGTTATCGTTTTAAATGAATAATCATCTTTCTACTTTAATGTTATCATTAGTAACGATAATTGATTTTTTTTTAATTCAAAGATCACCAATCTAATCTATCATTCATTGACATTACATACAAAAAACTAATAATTTATTCAACAATTATCATCCAAATGTTTATATTTAAACTTTTATACTACATAATATTCAATTTTAATAATTAAAAAATTATTCTATGCCAACATATTTTTATTTTTTAAAATTTTTACAGAATCATAGTTCACCTTTTTATTATAACATACTTATGATATTAATTTACCTCATTGGACTCTTCTATTAGTAGCAACATTATTAATTTATCAAATTCAATATATCTATATAACTTATCCCATTAAAATATGTATTAAATTCCATTAAATTACTTAGTTAGTCCAATCAACAAGAATATATCTACCGCCGCCAAGCGACCACATCCGGTGTTGAGATTGTCATGGCAACAGCAGTAAACTATATCACTAAATCTTGAAATAAGTGATACACTACTAAAAATACTCTTAATTTACTTTATTAGTTTATTAAAAAATATTTTTAATGCATATTTAAATATTTATAACTATAACAAATGTATATTAATGATAAAATAGGTGTAGGATTATAATGAGCATTATTTATGTGGATGCGTGAGCAATGTTATATGGCTATTAGAATTATCCGTGATGTATTAGTTTAATTTATGATGAATTTAAAATTTTTTAGTTTAAATTGAATGAACTACTAGGTTGTATCTGATACATGTTACAACTAATAACAGTAAGTATAAAAGAATGTAACGATAAGTGATATTATGTATTAAATTCTCCCATATTTTTAATGATGAAAGTTTATCCTAAAAGAAGCTGTTTGATAAGATTATAATTTTGATGACGATAATCATATTTACACAAATAAATACAACAAGATTATTTTTTGTTTCATTGGTTTTATTAATAGTAAACATTTTCAAACATTAGAAAAATAGGAACTACAGCGTTATGCCTTTTTCACCACCACCACAACAACACTAATGATCTATTTTCATTTTAGTTGAGATGTATGTTTTAATGCTCGAAATAGGAAATTCTACGTAAAATTGATGCGTTAAATAAACTATAGCTAAAATTCAACTACTACACATTATCACTAAAAATTCTTCATAATACTATCAAAATTACTAATGTGTTTTCAAAGTATAGTATGGTAATAACTTAATGCCAATTATGAACAAAATTTGAAGATGTACACAATCGTACTCTTTAAAAGAGCTCAGGGATTGATTGTTGATAGCAGTTTGCCTGTGTTTACTTCTTGTCCCAATTTATCAACCAAAGCAGCGTTCCATTCGTAAACTTATTTTCATTAATGTAAGGCTTGGAGTAGCCAGGAATAAGACTACATTTTATGTAAATTACAACAGAAATAAATATGTGATGCTATCTTTAAAAATACTAGGATTTTAGTAGCTTAATTACACAGTAAAACTAGAAATTTAACGTAATAATATTAAAAAACTAACCAATATTAGTAAAATTAATTTACAGATAAAGATTAACATAACCTTTAAAACCAGCACACTCTATATAGGTAAAGAATGAATTTATCAATTTAAAAAAGATAACACCCTATATACAACTTGTAATATGCTACCATTGCATACACTAATAAAACAGTAAATATTCGATTTTTACCAGCATAAATACGTATTCTAATTATTATAGTCGAAAATTTTGTATATATAGTTGAAAGGCACGCACGCAATCCCTGTATTGAGAGCTTTGGCACGAAATATTCTGTCGTACGATGTCAAAACAACATAACGCTTCATAATAATGGTTTTACAACTTGATTCTATTTTAAAAAGTGTTTTATTTTTAATACATAAAAACAAATAGGAACATTACCATCACAATATTCAATAGGTGCCGATTTAGAACATAAATTATTGACACTAGAAATTATACAATCATCATTGTTACTCTACAGAAATAATACATTAAGCATGTTATTTTACATAAAAATTTGTGAAGAATACCTGTGCATTTAAAACATTACACTTAACAGCATCTGTTAAGGATGTATCATAGCTTTCAACCAATTCTCCAGATGTTGTTAAAAATTTTATAGTTGGAAGAAGAATACGATGTATGTTGCTTTCAATAATCTCATCGTCATGTTTTATCCAATTGTCGATAGCTTTTAAACAATCTCTAAAATTTTATTTATTTAACAAATCAGTATGTTTTATCTAGATCACTTTGCTTCTTCCTTAATTGTAGACAATTTTTTTAATTCATGCACAACTAAAAAAAAAGACTTAAATTTAATTATTTTAAAAAGATAGCTACCGACGATAGGAATACACAATTGAATTTTTGTAGAATGTATAAAATGAATAAAATTATTTTCATTGTGATGTAAAATTAAACAGTTTGTATCAAAAACAATATATTTTGGATGATTTTCAAAAAGTATGTCTTTATTATTTGATGATGCTAGTGATTTTACAAAAGAATATTCCTATATAGAATATAAAAACTACAATAAACATGTAAACTACCGAAATTATAAAATGTTTCTTCATAAAGTCACCCCCACCAGTTGTATTATCTACATGCTGAGATATACCATGTGATATTAAGATACTTTCATTGTTCAATAATAGCTCATTATCCATACAGTTAAAATTATCACTTTTCATTAAATTATCAGTAAAATTGCATAGCATATTAGAAAGCATCATCAAAATAGATTTTTTATCAAAAAAATTATTTATAACCACCACATTTTGTTGAAACAGACTTTTTGTGTCTATTCTATTGAACAAACCTCCAAAATAATGTTCTTTTATTTTTAAATACTTTGAACTAAAAAGCATCTTTGTAAGAGATTGATTTTCTTGATGTAACAAAAATATTGCTTCATTAAGCTTATTATTTAACTTATTGAGAACACTTTTTAGTTGATAACAATAATGATAAATAAGCAACTTTTTATAATTGGCATGTTGTAATGTATCTAATATTTTGTTTTCATTTATAAACAAAACAGTCAACCAATCCAATATTATACAACATATCAAGATACATTTGTTTAGTATACCAGGCTCTGAAATCATTTCAACAACTTTACCACTAACCATATGATCACACAACACAACAAAGTAACCAACAAAAAAAGAAAAGGTTTTGCTTAATTGAATGTTGCTACCATTTGAAAAATCAATTGGTAGGGTTGTTCGCTGAAGATGATACAACACAAAATACATGTTTATATTAAGATATCGAAGTGAATTTTCCAATGTAGCAAAGTAGTTTGAAGGCTTGTGACTAAGCATAAATTTGAAATTTAGTAACCAAAGTTTATTATCATCGTAATTATTAATAGGATATTCATCATTCAATACTTTTCCATGAATATATAAAAAATGAAGTATAAATAATTTTTTTGCTATAATAATGTTTTCATCAAGTAATTTTATAAATTTAGTACAATTTAAAGCCATATACGAACTACTATTGGCATGATCTTTTTCAGAGTCTGATAGTGAAATATTTTTAAATGTTCCATCATTCATAAGCACTTTTCTGCTCTCTTGATTACCTACAATTAGACACCAAATTTCATTCGATGCTACTGTAAAAGTACAATTATTTCTATTTGGAACCTCCAATATATGTATTTTGGTTTTAATACACCATTTCTTCAGTTTATTACTAATAAGCGAACACTGTATTTTAAAACGCTCTTTCGATGATATCAATATATCTTGATTATCTTGTGATAATGTCATAGTTTTCATAAGATAATAAAATGAATCAAAAAAATTTTTGTTGGACGTTGATATAATTGCGAGTAAATGATACGCTTTAGGATGATTTGGAGACCAATCAGTAGCACTTAAATAAGAGGATTTGGACTTTTGTAGGCAATAACTACCGATACCTGTGTTGTCTTTTGTTTCACCATGTTTGTTTAAGTAACATTCATAGCAATATCTATACAAGTCTCCACAATATAAACACATGTCATACATCCATTTGCATATAGGTCGAAGTATGTTACTATTATTCTCTTCAACTAAAAATTTATGCAAATAACATTTGATATTATTGAACAACGAAATGGATGTTCTTGCAAAAGAAACAAACAACTCCAACAATAGCTCAAAATTATTAGAAATTTCCACTAATTTATTAGTATTATTTAATGCATACTTTAATGTGTTGGCACATTTATAAGTCAAATCCTTCCATATAAAATCTAATAGCTTCAATTTGTATATCAATTTGAAATTCTTGATATTCTTGATAAAATCCAAACATATACATTGAATACAATAGACTTGCTTAACCATAATAGTCATGTCATTAACAGATAATAGTGATGTTTTTTTAAACATGGAATCAAGCTCAGCTCTATAATTTGTAAGTATTGGTGTTGTTAATGGAATGTATCTATTTCCATTACATGGAAAAACTGTAGTGGATTCAAAATTATTGACAGCAGCTTCTTTAATATAGTATGATGCAAAATAATCATCATCTAGATTTTGTAACGAATTTTCATAATAAAAATCATCCGTACCACCAATCTCTTTTACCCAATCACCAACACTATCATTTCTACTGTCTAGTTCATAAATTTCATGAACATACTTACAATACAATTTTTTGAAAAATAATTTTTCCCCTGAATTCACCTTAGAAGGAATATCACCGTCATACCCACCATTCATCAACTGTATTGTGCTTGCGCACTGCTCCGACAGTAACCGTACTTACCGACGTACATTGTTGGCTGCTACATAGTTTCTTTTTAAATGTGTTAGTGATTCTTTTCTACATAAGCAATTAAAATTATTCTTCTACTTTTTTAAAATATATATGAATCCTTATCTTTATTAATTAATTACTGTAATATTAATACTTATTTTAGTAAATTTGATGTGATTTTGATCGACAAAGTCATTTCTTTTTATCTACTAACTTGTACAGAATGGCGCATAAAATTAACCAAGTTTTTTGAATTGATTTAAATTGTAGATTAGATGATATTGGGCATCATGAGGAACATGATATTTACCTATTTTAGATTTGGTAAAAGAATACCTTCAACTGAGTACATAAGACTAATGAGCTCTCAAAAAAAGTATTTAACGAGAATATTTAACACTGTATCTTTAAGAATGCTCACATAAATTCAAAAAGGTTTATCCCAACTAAAACGGTATTTTTGACAGATAATATATTGAGGACACCCTTTTAGACTTACAATTGCATATAAAGATAGTTTCAGAAATTGTATGTGGTATGAAAAAGGTGAAATAAAAGTAACCAATCACTTTTGAAGTAGCTCTAGGCTTTGTGGAGGCACAGATCATATGGGATGAATGATGCTCCTATACAATACATGTCAGCTAATGTCAGAGTATGCTTTGTATAAAAGAATCCTTATATATAATGAAAGTCGGTTTTTAAATAAGACTATAGTTTTCCAACATGCAAAATTCATACAATACATTTGTTTAATGTGTTTTCTAATGGCTATCTAATTTATTACTGATATAACTCTTATTGTGTATCTATTTTAAACGGAGTTTGACCTATCGTTAGTCTATAAAATAGGGCAATCTTCTCATAAAAAATGTGGTTAGAATATTCTCTCGTAAACCAGTAAATATATAATAAATATATTTTTTTAGTACCTTGATACTCAACAAGTGTCATCATTATAGAACTCAATACAATAGTTGGGGTTTCTATTTGATGATTTCATACAAGAAAAAAAAACTAAGATTTTCCTATTAAAATCAGTGAAATTTTTTGATTTTGGTTTCATCTATAGCTTGAAATATATAAAAGGAATAAATTTTTTTTTTCCTTATTGGAATGAATTAGAATCATGTTTTGATGGTATTAATCAAAATAGCTAATCATATGAATAATAAATACTAATAAATGTTTATTTTTAAAAAAGATTGTATTGTAAACTATAATATAAAAAGTAATAATAACCACATTTTATTTTGCTTAAATAAGCATGAGATATATGTATATGATAATATAAAAAAATGAGTTTACTTTTTTAATTAAGAACTAAAACCATATTGTTAGAGTTGTTATTACATAGGGTATGGTATGAAGATCATTAAAAATATATATTGAATAAATTCGCTGAAAGGATGAGTAAAAAGCTTATTAAATTAAGCCTGTGCAGCCCTATAAATAGTTATAAAGTTATTTCTACTGTATTACATATCTTCTCAAAATATTTATTTTCTTTAAAAAAATACTGATAAAAAAGTAATTTATTTTAAACTAATAAAAGAACAAATTCCTTTTAAAGGAATAAAATTTCATTCAACATTAATCTATTTCAATGGCTTATTGTAAATTCACTATTATTGAGTAAATATAAATGTTTATGATATAAAAAATCATTTTATAAACATAAAAATCAAATTTTCTAAACAAAATGGTTTATCTAACAAATGTACAGTAAACAACAACAAATTTACTTTATAACACGCATGCGCATGTTTATTAACAATAAAGCAAGCATGCTTTTTTTGTAGTATAATGTTAAACTAATATTTATTGAAATAGAATTAATCAATATAGCAATAAA
This sequence comes from Kudoa iwatai, assembly GCA_001407235.2. Taxonomy (NCBI): domain Eukaryota; kingdom Metazoa; phylum Cnidaria; class Myxozoa; order Multivalvulida; family Kudoidae; genus Kudoa; species Kudoa iwatai. The sequence continues at coordinate 6,666 of JRUX01001120.1, forward strand.
ATATAATTAATTTTTAACACTAATTGAGTGTACTCCTTTTAAATTGTGTTTAAATTTTAGGCACTGTTTAAAATTAAGGAGAATAAATGAGTGTGATATTTATGTTTAATGTAATAGAACTATCGTACTATTGTGATTAAAATGCCTGTAAACCTAATTAAAGATACAAAAAAACTCTATGCAAGCTTCATTTTCAGATAATTAAATGGTTGTTATAAAAATCAACTTTCAATAATTTAAAAAAAAAGATTCATAACTCAATATTTAGAAATAATTTAATAGCTAAATCATTTCATTATTTGAAAAAAAAATATTGCTGTATTTAAAGTTAAATAATGAAGATAACTATATGATATATATGAACGCAGTTGTTGCATTCCATAATCAAGATTGGATTATCTATTTAAAAAGAGCCATCATTCAATCTCTATATAATGCAGAAAAATTTATTTTTCACTCAATTATAAAATATATTATAAAAGTAACATTAAAAATATATAAATATTAGGTTAATAACAACTATTTACATTATCAATGATAATATATATCATTGAATAGTAATATGAATGAATAATAATTTTAAAAAAAATGTACAAATTTTCGCAATTAGCAAATATAAATTATAAAGTATACTAGAGTATCATGAATAAACACATCTTGTCTCTATTAACACCTGTTTTGTTATAACGAATAGTTCCGTTATAATCATCGGTAATAATTTATTGCTGTTAAGGTTGTTTGCTTGTTTTTAAGCTACATATAGATTTTTAAAGTAAAGTGTTTATTAATTTTTTAATAAAGTTTATTTATTAAAAAAATTCTATCACTCATAAAAATTAAATGAAATCGTTTAAATAAATTTTATATATGAGTATTGCGCATGACAAATTAAATATCTCATATAGGTGATACTTATTATAGTGTATATTGTATCAAATATGGTATAATATTAAAAAATTATATACATATGTAAAATTATTTTTTTATCAGATAGGGTGGAATTTTATGTTTAAATAAAAAAAAATATATCTTAGTTTTACCTACTCATAAATTCTTTACGCAAGCGCAAACACAACTTTGGCTGTAATTTCTCGTGGTATTGATATATGCATGGCATTAATCTAAAGTTTGATAAAAAAGACTTTTTTGTGAATAAAGAATGTATTAAGTTAAGTATTATATCACAAAATAGTAGCTTTGTATTGTCACTACTGAAAAAATATTTGATTAAAATTCCAAATTTTAAGAATGTGTACATTGATGTTGATAATAATTGCAGAGAATTCTTGTTTGAATATACAGTTTTAGATGATAATAGTGCCATATCTAAAATTGAAAATCACTTGAATACAAAATTAGAATTTAAAAAGGTATCAATCACCCTGAATTATGATAATATGAAAATTGACGATGTGTACAATAAATTGCTACCAAAAAATGTAACACATCCATCATCCATTCAAATTATTGGCCATATTGGGCATTTAAATTTGAAAGAAGATCAACTACCTTATAAATATATTATAGGTACGTTTTAATGTACGCCTACCTATAAATTGTTGTTTTTGTTATAAATAACCTAAATATCACTAATTTAATTAAATATTTTAGGACAAATTATTCTAGATAAAATACCTTCTATTAAAACAGTTGTAAATAAAATAAAATCAATTGACAATCGATTTCGAAATGCTGAAATTGAACTCTTAGCAGGAATGGATGACTATAATGTGTTAGTTAAAGAACAGTTATGTCGTTTTAAATTTAACTACAAAAAAGTATATTGGAATTCAAAATTACATGATGAGCATACAAGAATAGTAAATGCATTACCACATGGATCCATTTTGATGGATGTATTTGCTGGTGTTGGACCTTTTACTATTCCCGCTGCATATCATAAAAAATGTATTGTTTATGCCAATGATGCTAATCCTTCTAGTATTGAATATTTAAATTTAAATTGTAAATTGAATAAGGTATGTGTTTATTGATTGTATTATATTTTAAAGTGATCTATAATTTAGGTATCAGATATGGTTAATGTAGAGTGTATGGATGCTAGCGATTTTATTGGATATACCATTAAAAAAATCTACAATAAAATTGACCCACTAGACAATGGTTTAACAATTGTAATGAATCTTCCAGCCTTGGCATTAGATTTTTTGTATAATATTGATGAAGCATATAGAAATTTGTCATGTAAAGATAATATTGTTGTATTGCCAAAAATCAACTGCTATTGTTTTATTAAAACTCATGGTAACACAAATAACAATCCTTCAACATTACCTCATACTAATTCTGCCACTGTATATAATTCTACTAATGAAGTTGAAACAAAAATTAAAACGCAGTTTAAATATTTATCAATAAAAGATATTCACTTTTTTAATGTAAGAAAAGTTTCCCCTAATAAGTCTATGTTTTGTGTTCAAATTGATTTTGCTCTTGATCCCTTGAAGAATATTATTAACACTTCCGATCATAAATCTAAACAAACAAATATATTAGTTGATGATTTTGTAAATAAAAAAACCAAATTTTAGATTTTATTAAATTTAATCTGTTAAACATTGCTATTACTTGTTTAACTCCATTGTAATATCATGGAGTAACTTGTTATTCCTTTGTTCTGGTATAAGTGTCTCTAACCTAAATTAAACGAAGTCTTTAGAATTAAAATTTATTCTAATTTAAATATAAGCCAGGATATTCTTGTTTTATAATATCGTTATATTCGCGCTCGGTGACTCTATTTCATTGCGTCACCTCACATTCGAATATCTGCCCTAACATATACTTCCATTGGTTTATAACCATCTAAATTTATAATCAATCAAATAAATCATATCAATAATAGCTATTATTTCAAAAAATCAAGTGTATTTTTTTTAAGAAACAAGTGTTGATTAACAAATTATAAGTTATTAACACGCATGCGTCTATAACAGAGCTTATCCGTCTGCAAAAATTGATTCCACGCTAAGGATGAGGAACTTAATTGAGCTAAGTATAGTGTAGGTTTATCTTAATTTATTTTTTTAATAATATAATCTTTTAAGCATGTATTTGATAATAGTGTATACTATTTTACAAAACTTATTTATTTGATGATTATAGCATCACTTCAATGACCATATTATCTCTATAAAACATTGCTATAAAGGTTCTCCTTCATGATTATTATAAAGGAGCTAAAAAATTATAATGTATGGAAGATTAAAAAAAAAGCAAAATTTAGAAAATCTTTAGATTAAATAAACGTTATGTTAGAGTGTGTTGGGTATATTGTGTTTAATCTTACAAGGAAATAAATTTCGATTGCACAATATTTTTTAATTTTTGTGTAATTTTTTTATTCTTCATTCTTAGAAAATATAATTAGAATAAAACTAAGGTCTTATTAATTATTCTTAAAAGATAAAAGTATATTTATGGTGTCTTTAATTAAAAAAATATGAAACAAAAAGGTTAATGTTAAAAAAAGAAATAATAACTCTGAAAGTGCATTTCATTAGTTAACACCCTATATGATGACAACCATGTTCGAAAACAGAACTATTTTGTTGAAGCTGGCGTTTACAAAATAGTTGACCCGCCTATGCGCACGCAAGTTGAGATGTATAGTGTTTTGGATAATATTTTGGTCGAAGTTTACAATTTTTACCTTTTTTAGGAAGAAACCAGAAATTGTTTGCTTTATTTGTAAATTTGAAATAAAAAATATTGATAAATGTAAATATAACGTCTATATTACTTTTCACGTATACATAAAACCATTCAACTATTCGTTTCGGATGCAAAAAAATAATTTTATCACCATATCACTATTAAAAGTAACATATTATTTACTTTGAAGCCGCATTAATAATAATATCAGTTTCGCGGTGTTTAACGATTCCCATATCAACAGGTACGAGTTCATGTCAACAATTGTTTAAACGATCAAATCTGCATATTTATTAAAATTTTAATACATTATAAAAAACTTTTAAAATATTGTAAGTGTAAAATAGTTATCACTATGAAAATGTTAATGAAGAAGAGCTAATTTAAAGTGTGCCGGAAACCTTCGTATTACCGCTAGATTAGTGAAGGGATACTAGTGTGTGTATTTTTCTTTCTGTGTAGTTACTCAGAATATTGTATGCCATATTATAGATTGAATATTGATAATGGAATCTGAAGATATTGAAAATAAGTCATATGGTGATATGCTTGATTCAAAAGAGAATGCAGTAAAAGTATATTTACGATTTCGCCCAAGTTGTTTGGATGATCATAGCTGTATTGAATCATTCACAATACATAATGATGTTGAATTGACTGTAGAACCGCCATATGATAGTTATGCTTTTAAAACATCTCAAAGAATGAGCAATTTTGAACAATTACATCGATTTAAATTTACCAAAATATTTAAAGAAAATTCAACTCAACATGACGTTTATGAAACATCAATATTACCATCAGTAAAGCATTTTCTAGATGGATATAACTGCCTGAATTTTACATATGGAGTTACTAATAGCGGTAAAACATTTACTCTAGTAGGGAATTTAGAACAGCCTGGACTTTTGCACAATGCATTGTCTACTATATTTTCAACTATTCATTCCAAGTGTATATCATCCATTCCTCATTATACACCAGAGTATTATAATAGTGTAACACATACATCTTCTTCATTAATAAAGGAAATGGAGAACAAAAAGCAAGAACTTTTATCAATTAATAACCAATACAAAGAATCTGTAAAAATAACCAAAACACACAATTCCAAGGTTGTTTCATCTATTTGCTTTCCAGATTCAACTGTAAATAATAAATTTATCGATACTATTGATGAAAACATACCAACTACCTACTATATCTATATATCTATAGCTGAAATTTATAATGAAAAAATTTTTGATTTACTTAATAGCAAGTTAATAAAAAAATTAAAACCAACCTTAAAAAAATCTCCATTAAGCATTGGAACAGATTGCAATGGATTTTCATATATAAAAGATCTTACCTATGTACTAGTAAAAGATATTAATGAAGCATTGGATATTTTAAATGCTGGCACAATTCATCGAGAAGTTGCTATGACCAATTTAAATATACAATCAAGTAGAAGTCATGTTATATATGGAATTAAAATTATAAAAATCCATCATCTACCAAATGATACTGTCACTAAAATTAATGAAATGTGTTTTGTGGATTTGGCTGGGTCAGAGCGACCATCAAAAGCTCAAATTGAGGGTGCTCGCTTTAAAGAAGCTTCCAATATTAATTTATCACTATTGGTACTTGGAAAATGTATTGAAGTTCTTAGACAAAATCGAAAAACTGGTAATTGTGCAGTTGTCCCATTTCGTGAAAGTAAACTTACTCGACTCCTGCAACCGTTTTTCATAAGCCATTCCAATATTAACTTGTTCGCAAATATAAACACAAACTATGATTGTTTTGATGAAACTTTAAATGTACTTAGGTTTTCAGCTGTTACTATGGAAGCACTTACTAGACCCATGACTGTTAGTCTGATGGAAATGAATGTCACTAATAACGCCCATATGTCAAATAGTAATGATTATTCAATGCTATGCACAAGTGATTTGATACTTCAAATCAAAAATCTCAAAAAGAATATAGATATGTTGGAAAGTGAGAAGCATATTATTGAAGCCAAAATTAGACGAGAGTGTTTTGAAGAGAGTTCACAAATGATAAAATTAATTGAAGAGAAGCATGAAAAACATGTGAACAATACTAGAAATAATATCATTGAATTTTACAAAAATAAATTGGCTAGGCTTGAGCAGTACTATAAGGAACTAATTGATGAACAACAAAATGAAGATTTAAATCGAAACAACTCACTGTTAGCATCATTAGAAGCAGAACTGAATAGAAAAATCGATGAAGCTAACGCAATAAAACAAGAATACAGTGAAAAAATGGAATTACTTTCTAGAAAATCTACTGAAAAGGATACTTCAACTATTAATCTACAATTAAAAGAAATTGAATCATTAAATGAAAAAATAATTAATTTTGAAAACATTATTAATGTTAAACAGAATGAACTAACTGATTATATAATGAAATTAGATATAGCAAACAATCGTATTGCTGAATTAGAGAATGAACTTGAAGTGATTAAAAATCAACTTATTGATAAAATGGCAGAATTAGAAGGTAAAATTGAAGATCATGCTAAACTTACCCTTGAAATTGGATCGCTTCACAGTATTATATCAGAAAATGAAGAGAAATTGTTAAAATTAGAAACTAGATCAGTTATTGATGATCCAATGTATATTGAATTGAAAAAACAATTGTTAGAAACTAAAGAAAAGCTTTCATTATGTGAACAAGCTATACAGCGATATAAGCGAAAGATTGAGAGAGATGACAATCGTATCAAACTTTTACGGGATGATATTCAATTCAAGGAAGAAACTATAAGAAAATTGAGGATTGAAAATTTTGGACTGAAAGATGAAATTAGCATAATAAATGCTAAGATTGTTACCAAATCAACAAAAAATGATCAGTCCATTAATAATGATACTACACTATTATTGTCACCATTACAGGAGTCTTTAAATGTTACTTCAAAAATTAAAAAAACACCACAGAAGAAACTAGTGTCAACCATTAGTAGTTCACCTCACAATCATAACTTAAGTGGTGTTGCACCTTTAGCAGAAGTTTCTATATCCGTTGATCCTCAGTCTGATGTTTCTTTTCGACGTCTTTATGAAGAAGCTAGAGATTATGCATTCCGTATGGAGCAGCGTGTAAGAGAATTACAAGTGGAAAATCTTCCTTCAGTGCCTAAAACTAGAAGATCTATCAAACGGCATATTTCTGTATAGCTATATATGTTTAATTAATGTTTCTGTTGTCTACATGAATTTTTGTATAGGAAATTAATAATTCATCACCTGTTAACCAAAAAAAACTAGCAAATTGTGAGCAAGGCACCATGTCAAACCATTCATTACATAGTAACAAAACGGCAGATGTAATAGAATCTAATAGTGAAGATAACGTAACTATTCTTATCTATTTTAATATATTTATGTGAGAATAGAAGTTAAAAAAAAGTAATGCATCTACACCTAATGCAACTAATGCTAGTAATAATGGTGACATTAATCGTAATTGTAACAAAGGAGAAGTGAACCCATCTGTTGTTTTTAGAATTGACTCATCCTCACCAAATTCTCGTAAGGTAGCAACTCGGGACTATCTGAAACGTCTAAAAGGACATGACATCTCTTCAAAGGTTTGTTAATAATTTTTTTATCGTTGAAACTATTAAATACTTTTTATTGTTACAATAGACTTATTTAACTTATTTTTGATGGTTTTTTTAGGAAAATGATCAAAGTATTATAAGTAATGTAAAGAAGAAACTTAATTTAGTATAAAATTAGTTTTCATTATTTTTTTGCGTTATTCATGTTTTATACATTTATTGTAGTTAACTTGTTTCTTTACTGCTACTGAATTATGCTGCAATTATTTGTATTACATAAAACCTATTCAATTTTAGTCCATTTTTTTTATAAAAATCGTATTTAATGTTCAAAATCTATTACAGAAATGCATACATACAAAATATTTTATTTGCTAATAAACAAATGTTTTATATAAATAGACTATAGTAACGCTTCATTTAACTTAAATATTAAGATTATTATGTTTATATTAGCATAAAAGTAAAAAATATGCTTTTGTGTTCATAAACTCTTAATATATAAAGTATGTAGCTAAGTTCTTTCTTTAATAGCCATTTTTAGTATATTTATACATATAGCACTACAATTTTTGATATAAAAATGAAATTTATATGAAAATCATTGGGTGTAATGCACATAGTTAAATAATAAAGACAGTATATCATTTACTACTAAGTACAATGAGACTTTAACAATAATAAATACTAAAAGAAAGTTTTTAAGATTTTTTTTGAGTTTTAACCCATAAAGAAGTCGTTTAATAGATAACATGCAAATATAATACCAAGAGATGCATCTATAATAATTTCTTTTTCATAATTTGATATTTTTAGTTTTAGTTTATAAAATTTTTATCTGTAAGCTTATATTTACTATGTGTTAAAATTAATGAGTATATTAATAAGAAAATGTATATTTTTTATTCATATGAAATTATACTTCTAATTTATGGGTTTTTTGACCAATAAATCAAGTTTATCACGGGGAGCTTAAATAGAGGAATTTTTAACCATATAAAAAAGATAAATAATCATAAAAGTATATTTTAATGTTCAAAAAAGCTATTTCAAACTTTTTTAACGGGATTTCTACGTAAAGATAAATTTCATTAAATTATTATCCATTTCAACTTATAGGGGTGGTAAAAAGGTAGGATTTTTGTGATGAAATTGAAGATTTAATTTAAAAAAGATATAAGACAATAATAATTTAAATAATATTATTAAAGTTATGAAATTTTGTATTAAATTTGGTGAAAAAAGATAATTTAGAGTGATAAATGTCGATTATTACCTTATGATAGCGATTTTTTGCCCGGTTGAACGAAAGCTTTTACGTGAATATTACGATCTTCCTATGGTTATATAGTTATATAGACATAATAATTTAACAAGTATACATTTTGTTTTTCACTAGGTAGATTAAAGTTCACAATTTTTACAGCAGAAAGATATGAGTTAGGTTGTTCTTTAATGTGGTCAGTAGATGAACTTTTTCCACCTTTAGTGAATAAAATGAAAGGTTATACATAAATTTATTATATTTAAATGGTTAAAAAAGAATAATCTATTTTAACAAGATAAAATATACGTTTATGCGTTCCGTAAAAGAGATCCGTAGGGTTTATTAGATTATCCTTGGTTTGTTCTAATTGTTGTAGATCTTTGTAGACTTGTTGTCTGAGATCAGTAATTGAGTTATCATGTTGTTTATTTATATCAATATTTTCACGATATCTAAAATTAAATACATGATTATGAAGTTATATAAACTAGAAATATTTTCTATTCTTGTATAATTGTAAAAGACTTGTTGTTAATTTCATAATCAGAGCTGTAATCAGTTTCAGAGTGTTTCATTATTGTTTTACTTTGTTTCATCAAGCTTAAATTTTTTTTTAATTGTGTATGTCTTATTAGCATTATTAATACCTTTTAGTTGTATTTCTTTTTCCATTTCCTATATATAAATATAAACAGTTTATTAATAAGAAATAAGGTTGAATTGATCTTTATTAGAAAGAATTATTTAATGCTCATAAATTTTATATTTATTTAACTAAAAAACTGCTAAATGACTCTAATTAGAATATTAGATTCAAGAAATGACTAAAAAATATATGAAAACGATATATATTTTGATAGATTTATTTAGCTTGAAATAAATAATGTCTATCTTAACAAAAAGAATAATTTATTGACTATAAAAAGTAAACATAATGTCAAAAAATATGCTTATATATTAAAATAGTTCAATTTTTGCAATGATATTAAAAAATAATTGCTTTTTAGAAAGTGAAACATAAAGTTATGTATATAAAATTGCAAAATCGTATGTTATATTCATATTATAGATATAATATGGATATAATTTGGACAAAATTTTGGCTATATATCATAAAAATTAAAATTATAAGTAATAACATAAATTTATTGCAATTTTACAGCATGTAAATGTATTATTTATTTAAATACAGCTCGTTAAAATAACATAAACAAAGTAAAATAAATATACTAATATAAAATGAGTATGGTTTGTATATTTTTATCTACGCTTAAAAGATCAAGTAATTTAATTTATATAACTTTTAATATATAATTATAATATTCTTTATAAAATATTTTGATAAAAATATAAAAAGTACGTTTAAAAACATCTAATTTAATAATTGCATGCTATACAAGATATAATAGTAAGATATTTCCTTTAAATTGAATTTTTAATAATAAATATAAATTTAAGTAGGTAAAAAATGACTAAAAGATATATATATAAGAAAATAGTTTATGTAATTATAGTCAATTATATTAAAATCAACATTGTATATATTTAAAACTATTAGATGTGGTATTTTAATATATTATGGAATAAAAATATTTTAAATGTATATGATTAAAAAATTGATATAAAAAGCTAAATAATATAAAAAATAATACTTTCTGTAGGTTTTTTATATTTATTAGCTGAATATAGTGGATAAGCATTATATGCATTAACATTTGGTTTATGGGTAAACAACGAAGACAATGAGGAGCTAGTTGTAAACATGTGATTTGATTTTATTTTTTCTAAAAGGTTTTTTTTATATTTCAAATTTTTAGTTTTTTCATTCTGTTTAATATAATCAAGTAATGAAGAAAGTAAATTAAAATATGAATTATCTTCATTGGATGATTCGTTGGTTTTGACCTTATTCCCAATAGTTTCCTGAACAGTTGCTCTATATAATAAAAAATAAAAGTTTGTTAGATTTGTTTCAAAAAGAAATAATTAAACAATTTCATAATACTTTTTTTTAGATCGATATTGACCAATATTTTCTACAAAAATAATTTTTAAAAATAAAAATAAAGTTTATTTAGAAAAAATTAACCTTTATGACTAGTAGAATTCTTAAAATATTCGTTAATGGAAGTATCTATTGATTAATAATTAATATATATTTAATATGTATGATATTTTTTGATACTAGAATCAATAGAAAAGCTACTAAAGCTTATATAACTGTTGTTAGTGTTGCTACAGCTAGAACTTGATGTTAAAGTATCGCTACTACTAGTTGAAGTAGATGCTACCAACTTATTAGTAGAATATTGCATGTTACGTAATAGTTTCTCATTTTCATTCAATTTTTTTGATATATTTTGAAGCAAATCAACATTTTTTTTATATTTTAAAATTTTTTTCTGAAAATTAGCAATCTGATTTCTCATTATATATGATTTCGTTTGTAACATTTTTAAATGTTTTTTCAAATGTGCAATATCTCTCTCATATTGTCTTTTTGAAATGTCTTTCATCTTTATATTTGAAAGCTCATATAATTTTACTTGAAGTTTATTTAACATATCATAATATTCTTTTTTTAAATTATTATAATTTTCAATAAGATCTCTATATAAATGTTCATGATTTTTAGATGATCTATTGAACATTTTGGTCCTATTGTGTAGTTCACTTTTGTTTGGATTTAAATTAGGACCATATGAAGTAACATTCGAGTTCAGATATATCTTCATATTAATAAATCATACCTTTTTTTAGGTAATAACTTTCACTGATAGGTTTAATTATGGATCATTTATTGTTTTTAGTTTTTATATGCTAAGCATGCTCAGAATAATTATTTATAAATATGATTGTAATTCTATTATTTTTATTAAATTATTAATCATTCATTGAAATTAGATTCATCTAATAACTTATATTTTTGTGCCACTCTTATGGTCACAATCAATAATTAGATAATTTATTACTTAGAAGAATGCTAATGAAATATTCCATTTAACCTAGCACATTTATTATCAAAGAATACATACATTATAATCACACAATTATATCAATAATCATATAAAATATATACATTTTTATAGCTAAATTTGTCTATTAAACAGATAAAATAGTTATAAATTTAATCAAAATGACATGCCTTATCACTGTAACAATTATTATTGTGTAAAACCACATGTATATTCCAATAAACTTTATTTTGAATTCAACATTCTTTAAATAAAAAATTAATAGTCTTAACATTTATTATATTTACAATAATAAAATATCAGTGATGAGTATCTCAACATTTCCCAGGATGCGTGCACATGAATATCTGCCCGCGCATGTATTAAAATAAGCGACAAGCTTTCAGATGGATTAAAATTAAATACTACTACTGCTAGTTCAACAATAATTCAAATTATAATATATGTTTAATACGGTAAATTATTATAGAAACTTATATTAGTGCAACATTAATGTTTGTAATGATCTTAAATCAATAGGATGTTCAATGTTTACAAATGTGACATGCATCATGCTTGTTTTTAAAAAGAATTTGTTATTTAAAATATAATTTAATTGTGTATACAACAAAATTTATATTTTGTAATAAATTTTGTACATTAAATATATATTTAATAGGGTTTTTAATCTATTTATAGATATCCTAAAATAATTAAAGTATCAGTTGCTCACCAAATCAAAGTTAATGAATATAGGTAACTCATATCTATTATATTAAAGATGTTATTTATGGTAAAGTTTGATGGATAGCATTTTTATTTTTAATGATAATATTATTTTTATCATCTTTGAATACGTCATTTCATTCGATCATTTTAAATTGAAAATGTTTTCTATTCATATATTCATGTGTTCGCATGCGCAATCAAAATATAATAAATTTGGTTTTGATATTGATTAAAATGACATAAATCTAATACTATAAAGATATTAACGCATGATAATTGTAAATATTTCTTTTTTTTATGATAAAATAATATATGTTATATAATTTTTCTTAGAAAGAATATATTAAAATGTATTTAAATTGAATTGGATTCTTTATACTATATTTAAACATCTATAATTGTTGTCATATTATCACTAGTAATGATTTCAAAAGACGCTTATGATATATGATGAAATCTGACTCATTAATAAACGATATGTGAACACAAATTCTTTATAATTATTAGGCTCTATATAGATGTACCAAACATTTTTTTTCCAAAAGAATAAAATTTCTGATTCTAAAAGAACATAGGGAACAGTGTTAAAAACAGATGACGTTACTTTTTAATAATCTGTAGGTATTAATAGTAAAAAATAACGATAAATATTTCTTAATAGTTACCTTATTTTATGGTATGTCTATTTTTACATGGTTATGATTAGTATAATATAACATAAATTGTGTCCTTTAGACGACTTGAATAATTAAATAACTAAAGTAGCATATTTGAAGATAAAATATCATTCCTTAATATAAAAATGTGATGTTTTTTATAGTTATTGAGTTATTTGATATGAATAACATATTAACGAGACCTTATTTTAATAAATAGTTCATATGAGTTACTATTACTGTAAATACACTCTATTCTTATATTGGAATGTACCAAAATACTCAGAAAATTGTAATAATAAATACTTACTTAATTAATGTCCTCTTATTTCAATTAAATTTCTGTTAACTAAACTATTTTGATATATTTATCTATAAAAATACTAAAAGTGGAAAAAATAAGGAATTTGACTTTTTTAACAAATTATATAGACCTAAAGTTATTTGAATGGATATGTTTATATATATATATGAGTAAACTATCTTGAAATAAGGCATGTTAAATGCATAAACATATATTTACTATTTATAAAAAATAAGAAGAAATTATACATTTTTTTATGATTTTTCCTCTTTATATTTAATATCCTATTAATAATCCTCTAAAATTATCCTTTTACTACTTTATTGTATATAAAATTATATTTATAATAGATAAATTTGTATTTTAAATCCTCATCAATTTTTCTTTAAAAAAATTTAAAAATATATATTTTTACATTATAATTTTAATAATAGTACCTATAAAGCTAAATAATTGTGAATTATTCCCTCTTTGATAGTTTTTTAATTTAAGTTTGTTTATGTTGATAATTTTGAATAAAAAGTAAATTTAATGTACATTAAATATAATGTTTTACTGTATTCTTATAGATAGTTTATATTTTACACTATTAACCATAGAATAAATGCTATGAAATATTATTATGATGTAATATTATATAGCTAATAGTTCAATTATATTGAGAATTTTTGCCTTTTAATCAGTTACATATACACCAAATTTATGTTTTATATAATAAAATAAGTTTACATAATTTAAATACTTTATAATCACACTAATAATTATGTAAATTTAAGGATAAATTGATACAAATATTCTCTACTAAAATATCAAAAAAATGATATCAATTTTTAATTTATATTACCTTTTAAACTTGTAAATAATTGATTTAATATAAAAAAAAATATCTACTTTAGTCTATAGCTTGCTATATAAATTTCCATGTTCTATCATAGAAAACCAGCAATTATAGCAAACATTGGAATTTTTTAAATTTATAAAAATCTTTAACCATTAATCGGTATACTAGTACTTTCATTAAGATTAAAATGAAAAGATTTATGTAAAACTTATCAATCCATTATCATTTAAAAAATCGTTAATTGTCGGAACTCGAGAATTCAAACAGACTGTAATGTCTATCTTGTTGAAAAGATTTATATATAATGCAGCGAAAAACTCAAATTTTGATCCTGAATTAACAATAGCTCCAAATAAATTTATCATATCAAAAAACTATAGGGATGCAAGACTAAAGCTACTAAAACTATGTAAAAATATGATGTCAAATGTAAATAGTTTGGTATAATTAAGTATTCTAAACATATATTTAAGTCATTATATTTTTCATGTGAATTATATCTTGGTATACCACGGTCTGAAATACATTTTATGATAAAAGAAAAGCTCCGGCTTGGTGATCATATAACAGACCCGCGTGAAATTGATATGTTTATAATAAAGGTAGCCAATAGTATTCAAATTGATCTATAATATAATTTTCTCTCTAATATATACTATATTTAGGCTCAAATTCTTGAAAGAGAAGTAAGAAAAACTAGAATGACACGTGATCGTGCCTTAAATTTTTTTAAAACTGTTTTTAAACCACCAAAAAAATCATTTTTAGAGAATTTTCTGACAAAAGAAAACTAAATAATAGTTTAATATTTATTATGTAACTTTTTAATGAATCTACTAATTATAATTTTTACTTTACTTTGATTTTATGTGGTACTTAATGTTATAATAATGATAATGAATAATATTTTTAAATAGTATGAAAATGCACTCTCCAACAATAAAACCATCAAACGTCATAAGCAGGTTTAACATTTTATAAAATTTTATTTTAATTAAAATTAATTAATAATCAAAAATTCGATGTTACCTTAAAAAATTAAATATAATTTTGTATTTACTTTAAATTTTAATAAATTTAAGGAATATTTTAGTTTTTTTAGTATAATTTTCCTAATTCATGTAAAAGTTTATGTATACAGTATTTTAAGTAAAATTAGCTTTATTTTGATATATTAAATTATTATAAGACTATAAAAAATTATGTATGTCTAATTTACTTATATCAATTATTTGTATTTAGCAATTAATACTGAACACATTAATTATGGTGATTTAAATATTTTACTGATATTTTTGGTATACACTATTATGAAGCTAATATCTACACGTTTATGAGTATAAATCTAATTTATCTACTAAATGTAAGAGTATATTGTTTTGTTTCTCATTATTATAAATTATGAACATTTTAACTATAATGTTTTGCATATCATTTAAAATATAACTTTAAATTTACTGTTAATACTTTGATATCTTAATAATCATATGTATGTTAGTTTTAAATATACTGTTATATAGAAAGAATAGTATAAACATTAACACCAATAATCAAGTTATATGTATTCATTTTAATTAACACACTATATAAGCTAAATCATATTTATTTATTTTATTGTAAAGAAATTCTCTACTAAAGTAAAGAGCATTTTTCTTTAAACAAATAGAATTGAGTTTTTTTAAAAGGAGTGTTAATTTAATGGTCCAATTGGAAACTAATAGTATTAATATAATGATAATACTGTTCATCTAAATACTACCCTCTACCACTAATTGTTCCATAGGATATAAAACTAATCCTTTTGTTCAAAAAATTCTAACTGTAGTGAAGAAATAGTTCGAAAATAGCGGTATAGGTAAACCATGTACTAACAATGGTAATCATTACTTTTTTAAAGATGTAACATATATGACAATCCAATTGTAAGAAATAGTTAAAAAAAATTGTATTTAATTGAATAAAGTATGTAGGAAAATTGTGTCTAAGAAGAATGATATTAGTACTTTCATTTTATTATTAAAAATTATATTTAAGCGCTAAAATGTGTTAAACTTATTTATATGATTGATCATAACCAATATGTGATTATTATAGCTTATTTATATAAATACATAATTCTCAAAATAAATTAGCAATAGATCTATGTGTGATATGATTTTAATTAAATAAAATTAGGCTATTATAGATTAAATCAACTAATAAAGCATCTTACACTGAATATCTTGGCAATATGTATATAAAATCTAAGTTTATAGATCATTAGACTAGATATTATACTGTATATGTTACTTATATATTAAATATTGGTTAAGAAACATTTTATATAAGTAATAAAACTTGATTATTTATAATTTATCGCATATTTAAGTATTATTTTATGTGTTTTAATAATTTCATGTTGTAAGTAGTACAAATTTAAACTAAACTTACCTACAGCTATGTTTCTTTGACTATTATTTCTATCAATAATATAAAATGAGCTATTTATGATAATAATAACAAAATTCCAGTAATTATTAATTTTACTTCTAAGAAATAAAAATTAAGTCATACAAGTCATATGAAATATATATTTTTTTTTGTCGTGCTATACAGGAAATGAATGACTATAGCTATTAATCAACTATAATGTTTTAAAATATAAAATAAGTTTATTATTCTCTTTATAGTTCCATTGTGTCATTTACAGAAGTTAAAATATATAAATACTTGATCTAAAATCATAGTATTAATTTATTCATTTTTTTTAATTATTAATATGTTTCTGCTTGAAATAGCACATGTTAATGGAATTAAACTATAGAAACCAGTAAACAAGCTTAGAATTAAATAAAAAATGTGTTATATATGTATCTTCTTGTATGATATAATATTTTAATAAAGTTTATTCAAATTTTTATAATAAGATTTAAAAAGAATTTTATAATTATAAAGAAATTACGAAATTAATTATCAACAACTTGATATAAATCATGAATTATGGTCAACAATAAGAGATATAATAGTATAATAGATTATTTAAGACTAAATTATTAATATCTTTCTATTTAAGTAGGGATATAACCTACTTAAATATGTAGGAAGCATACCATGTGTAATTTTTTTATAAAATATACACTTAATAGATATAATACCATAAAAAATAAGTCAATATTTTGATAAACTAATCATAAAAACAAAATTATACAGATTTTTTCTAAATAAAACACTTTTTATTTATTAATTTATATTGTATAATGAATTATTTACTAATTACATTAACCATTAGCATAGTATAATGACCATAAATAATGTTATGTAATGACATCTAATAACTTTTCAACAATTTTTATAATGTGATTATAAATAATTAAACAATAAAAGCATTATTTACATAACAAATATATATTAAACTCTACTGAAGGTAATAAAAGTTTATTCAAATGCACGCTACAGTACTATTTGTAAAAAGTGCTAACAAAATACAATTCAAATAAATTCAATAATCTATAAGCTAGCGATAACTATTTAATGAGATCATAAAATATATACTTATAATTGTAACTATTTACTTTGCTAATATTTAAATACTAACTCCAAAAGTAATGTAGCTATTATGATAATAGTAGTATGATTAGATTTAATATTTATTTTAATTATATAATCTGGTAACAAACAAAAACAGGTATATATGTTTTTTTATTCATATAAATGCAAATTAAAATGATTTTAATCAAGTTTAAAATTAAATGAAAAATAAAAACAATAACATGTTACTTTTATGAGAGTGATAACCTGTCATGGGGAAAAATTTGAAAAGATCGGGGCTATTTAAATAAGAAGATTGAATTGTACGATTTTAAGTTGTGACAACCGACTATTAAACTAGAAATAAATGGACACACTGTCAGCTATTTTATTATTTTGTAGTATTTTTTGGCACAATATAAGGATGGATAATTTTGAGCCAACATTAACCAAGAGATATAATATGGGAAAGTATATATAGGATGATGAGTTAAACCAGTTCAATAGTTATTATTTAGAGCAGTAGATGACACACCATATAATACATCATTTGTGTATCATAAGGAAGTTGTTGCCACAGATGTAGAAGAATGCAGTAAAATTGGTTGGAAAATGTTACATTCTAATGGAACAGCTATAGATGCTGCAATTGCCGCTCTTCTATGTCTAGGTTAATATTTATATTAAATGACTAATATTTTAATTTAAATTGTCAAAAAATGGTATTAAAATAATTATAATAGGTGTACATAATCCTCACTCTTCAGGTTTGGGTGGTGGTGGTTTTATGCTGGCTCATTTTCCACAAAAAAATGCTACTGAATTAATAGATTTTAGAGAAGAAGCACCAGCCTGTTCAAGCCCTCATATGATTGACCATCAGGATGATATTTATGCTGGTACTTATTATATATGTGTTAAAATTATTAATATATGTTGTAATATTATTCATACAGGTGGATTATCAGTAGCTATTCCTGGAGAATTAAAAGGAATGGAATATGCTTGGAAAAAATATGGAAAACTCCATTGGAAACAGCTTTTTCAACCAGCAATAAAAATTGCTGAAAAAGGTTTTAAAGTTGGGCCAGCATTGAGCATAGCAGTTGATAAATGGAGGACTTCCATATTAGCTGAGCCTTCATTAAAGTAACATGTTTACTATTGAATAAATGAACGTAATGATTGTTATTATTATATTTAAAAAAATTTAGAGAATTATTTACTGTGAAAGGCAAACTCGTGACGGAAGGAGACACATTAAAAAATCACAAACTTGCACATTTTTTCAAAAAAATAGCAAATGTTAGTTCTAGTGATCCATTTTACTTTGGTGATGTAGCTAAAGTCATGGAAAAAGAAATCAAAAAATATAATGGTTGTGTAACAGCTGATGATATTTCATCCTACAAAGTAAAAAGTCGAGAACCACTATATATTCCATTGTCCAACTACAATATTGTAACTGGGCCAGCTCCAACAAGTGGACCAATTTTAGCACTTATGGTTAAAATGTTTATGAGTATATAGTTAGTTGATAAAATATAAAAAAAATTCACTAAATATTCTATTATTTGTAGAATCTAATATGACTAAAAAAGATCTTAAAACAAAAGCTCCATTTGTTTATCATACATTAATTGAATGTATGAAGCATGGCTATGGTATGAGAACTTTGCTAGCTGATCCCGATTTTGAACCATCTGTCGATGAAGTACTCATTTGTTAGTATATATTTGATAATTTTAATAAAATTTAAAATATTTAGATTACTGATAGTATTTTAAATTCAGATTTAGCAGAAAAACTATTTAAGCAAATTGGATATAAAACACATCATGTCAAACATTACCTTATCAATGGATCCATTCCATTTAAAACTGGTACCACACACCTTAATGTATTAGATAAATGGGGAAATTGTGTATCAGCAACTAGCACTATTAATGGCTAGTATATTATACATTTTGATGAGTAATAAATAATTGTTTTTATTTTTGTGTGTAGTTTTGGTGCAAAGTTCAGTTCCAGTAAATATGGATTTATATATAATAATGAAATGGATGATTTCAGCTTTCCAGATATGTATAATGAATATGACTTACCACCTTCTGCAGTAAATTATCCCTTAAAAGGAAAACGACCACAATCAAGCGCTCTTCCTTTATTGATTCTTGACAATCAAAATAATGTTGTATTTTCAGCTGGTGGATCTGGTGGATCTATGATTACATCTGCTGTTCTTCAAGTTCTTATCAATCATATAATTATGGGTATGAGTCTGAAAGATGCCATGGATTCACCACGATTACATAATCAAGTTACTCCAGATATTGTCTATGCAGAGCCTAGATTTCCAGAAGATATACTCGTAGAAATTACTCGATTTAACCATAAAGTAGATCCCCAATTTATTATAAATTATTAAATTTTAAATAAAAGGTTGAAAAAAATAACATTCATCATGCTGTTGTACAAGCAGTATCTAGAATCAATGGAAGTGATATTCTTAGCTATATTTCCCGTAGAAAACATGTCCATCCTGTGGAAAGTTTTATTTATGCTGAATCAGATTTTAGGAAAGGTGGTAAACCTTATGGAATTTAGTTAATATATTTTTGAACTTTTTTCATTTTATCATCCGTTCCATCACATGCACATTATTTTTAAGTAAAGTAATAGCTACAATAGCATTTAATGTTCAAATTATATGTAAAATTTTATAAAATGATACCATTTTAATGACATATATTAATTTTTTTACTAAGTAAAATGTTTTAATCAAAAAGAAATTCGTACCGTTTATTGTCGTAAAATATCAGTACAAATCGGAACCTCATACAAAAATTTAGGTAATCATTAGTTATTGGTATATTTTTCAATTTAAAAAGTTTATAAAATTAGAGATTTTTAAAAATAAAATTGCTAATAAACTTTAAATTATGTCGAAAATGTAGCACATTGATCTATCAGTAATACTCCAACTGTATTGTAATTTATTTGTGTAAGTTACCAGTATGCTCACATAAAAACATTTCTATATCATTATAAATTTTAATATTCTATATAATTAAATGAAAATAATTGCTACTATCTTTCTAATGTTATAATGTATATGCTTGTAAGAATGGGTTAGAGAGAATTTTTTGTTACTTTTTCTGATATATAGTATTTATAAGTCAATATTATTTTGATCAATCATTATATATATTTGGATTTTCAACAAACAATCTATAGAAATGTATATCACCCATTATTATGTTCCTACACCACTTTTCTACAAGTTATAATTGAGTTTTGTAATATTTGCATTATTAAAATATGTACTTTCCTTATTAATTTCTAGATTAGCAAACTATAGCTAAATGAGCATAAAATGGAAATTATTGGCATTATATATTATCGATCTTATTTCTACTTTTCACACAATTTACTACTACATTCCTTTGTAATTTGTATGTAGAAATAAATTCTATTGTAAACTAACACCAACAGTTCACTTAAAACGGTATCATTAAGCAATTAGACGATCTTAGATAATAAACGCCGACTATATAGTTGTCCGTATTGTTTAATTGAATTTTGTTGCGGAAAGCAGCTAGAAAATTAATATAGATTTAAATAAAACATACACTTATATTTTTTATATAAATAGGTGATAATCATTTAAAATTGTATTGTATAACCAAAAGATACTACTACCTACAACTTAACAATCGTAAAAGTATATTTTATTTAATCACTTATGTAAGAAATTTAAAACTGGATTGCTGTATTTATATTATATTAGTTTTAATCATATAGAAAATAGTATATACAACAAAAAAGGGACACACACGGTAAAAACTGTAAGCTGCCAACATCACTATATTAAAAATGTGTATAAATAGTTACAATATATGAAATGGATAGAAACAGGATATAAATGTCTGTAACAAGACTTTTAATAAAAAAAGGAGGGAATGATGTTCGAAAGACTATATGATTGAACAACACTGTAAAAATTCTGTGAGTAATAGCAACACATTCACATACTTTTACTATTCATCGCTCTATATTTATTTATGATATAAAAATATCAAAAACAACAAATAAAAACAAATTTAATACTGTAGTATGAATGTATTTAACGATCTTGTTATAAATTTTGTCAGGATAGTCACCATTTACACTTAATACACATTTTAAATTGGCTACATCAGACTCAATAGCAGGGCAAATTTCCACAATCTAAAATGATATTTTATTTCAAATGGTAAGAAAATTTAAAATTAAAAAAAACATTGGATAATATATGAAATAGTAGTGGTGATTTTGTTGTGGATGAATTGATACTAGAGTTTGTCTTATTTTGGGGTGTTCCTTTTGAATGTTTTTTGTGATCATAAGAATTTTTGCTATCACAACCAGAATGAGAAGACTTACGTTTTGAAACCTAGAAGAAAAATAATAATAAAAAACCAACAATTAATATAATATACAACTACATTTTCTTTATTTGACTGGAATGGATCACCCAATGACTTTTGTTTGATAACTAAGCCAAGGCTTGAACGTTTTGGAGCTAATCCATTATAATTGTTAAAAATGTAATGAATAGAGCACAATAAATTACGTAATGCAGGAGGTTCATTATTAGAATTGCAACTATTAACTGATGTTTTATCACGGTCAGTATTTTTTAATTTATTAGTTATTGAAAGTTTTTGCATATCGTTGCACAAAATATTATTTGGCGAGGTTGTATAATTATTGTTTGTACGACCGATACCATCTGTTTCTTTATTGACCATTTCCATTCCATCTTCTGATATGAGTACCATCATATCTTTAGCCACCTTTATAGTTTCAAATACCCAATCAGGAGTGCTATTAGGTTTAACTGTATTCATGTTGTCATTTGTATCACCATATTCATCTTTTTTATCCTCTCTATTAAGATATATACAATCAATCAAAATTAAGAAAACATATTACTTATTATTATTCAAGCTGTCATTGCTTGCTTTTTTTTCTAGCCTTTTTAGCTTTGATTTTTCAATAAGATCAATAAGGATACTAGTTTTTTTTGAATTTTTAATAAATTTGTGTTTAAGAAGATTTTTAGCAACTGGTCTCTATATTAAATTATTATTAATAGTCATTATAATAAAAATGGTAGTAGATAATTTCATACAAATTCAGGATCTTTATTAAGACATTGTGATACGAAATCTCTCATATTTTTTGAAAAATTATTATCTAGTTCAGGTGCATTTTCTTTACAAATCGCAAATAGTGCTTTCATAGGATGAAGTTCATGATGTGGAGGATAGCCTTTAGCCATTTCATAGACAGTTATTCCTAGTGACCATATATCAGCCTAAAAAAATGATTGTGAT